>JARKIC010000467.1:0-264920 GCA_029378375.1 Mycena olivaceomarginata | reverse complement strand
GATTATGGGCTTGTCTCTTTATTCTTGCCACAACAGCAGCTGTGGGCCTTGTCCCTAGAGATGGGACCGTTATAACAGGAAGAGCCACCCGCCACTGGGTCTTGTTCGCCTCAGTGGCAATGTCAGTTGAAAGGGGAGTGAGCCTATTTCTCAAGTGCACAGAATGGTCTGCAATTGGAGGAATACACCTCAACGGCTGGGAGCTTCAGGAACCAGCGATTCAAGCAGTGTTGTCAACAATGGTGATAGGGTGTGTACCAAAACATGCATGAAAACACCAGTTTTTATTTCATTTTGAACCTATTAGTGGGCAGAAGTGAGGCATTAGATTATGAATGTACACCCTCCCAGGGGTGGTAGGCTACACTATTGATGGCCGAAAGTCAGTGCAACAAATCAACTATGAAGGATTGAGTAGACTTGACAAGGCAGCCCAAGAGGCTGTTTGTTACGACCATGCACTTCCGATCCATTCCGGTCCCTTTCCCAGCGAAGTGCCGTTTACAGCCTTTTCCGGTTATGGCCTACTTTATGGCCGTTGCGTCCAAACCAACTTTCCTGTTGCGTCCGGCTAGTTCCGTTGATGCACAACCTTTGGGGTTTTCGCAATGAAGGTCTTCTGAGTGTTCCCCAAATCAAACATATGACTTATGCAACTATGCTTCTCTCTTATTGTTCTTATTGTCTTTCTCTGTACTTATTGTCTTTTACATACTTCTTTCTGCAATAGACTTATCTCCGTATTTACTATAAATACATATTATGTTTGTTGGAATTTGATATAAACAACTCGGCTATGCCAGATCTTTCTAGTACTTTCCATACATAGAATTAGTAATATTCAGTAGATGCACGGAGAACCTTCTAGATACACAAGACATGCCTTCGCTACGCTCCGGCTGAAGTGCAGATGGCTGCATTTAGTGCACTGCCGAATGGAAGGCTTGACTCAATCACTTTGAAAAATTATCTTGGCCTAAAGACAAACAAATTCCCCTTACTGTCATTCCCGATCTCACGGCTAACGTCGAACACTTGCTCAACTCTCGCTGGCAAATGTACTCAGCAGACCTGAGTTGACCAACCATTCCAGAGATTGACGTTGGGCATTATTCTTGGAAACTTAATTCATTTAGTACGCAAGGATCTACTTACAAAAGTTATGGTATAAATTAAATCATAGCCCAATCCGTGACCATCCCTTCATCTGCCGCAGACTACTACACAAAGGGAAATTCGAACTGTGACCAACCTCATATCACCAGACAGTGGTTTCAATATGGCTGCAATATTACAACTCTATAGCTCAATTTTATATTAGCATCCCAGGCGAGCACGGCAGTGCACTGAAACCTACCTTGCTCAAAGGGGCTTTCAAGAGGAAAAAGACTCGAATCGCGGCGCGGATGCAGGGATGCTGCGCTGGATGCAACATGCCAAGACTAAAGAGGATAGTTAGCATCCACGAAGCAGAGTACAACACGTGTCAGACAGTGCGCTCGATGTGTCGGTAAAACGAAGTTGAAAGAATTGGTTCCAATGAAAGCGTTGGGCGGTAAGGAGTAGAATTAGGCCCGCAGGGCGATTCCGACCCGATTGACATGCTAGTGCTAGGTAGGAGATCTCGAAAGAAACGAAACATTGATAAAGAACTCACCGCTGTGTGGCCCCCAGCATTGGTGAGCTCGAAAGTTCAGTCAACATCCTGTAGCATATCCTACGCGCACGCAAGTTGTCAGAGCGTCACTGACACATGCATGCTCACCGTGCCAAAATTCAATTCATTTTGGGGCGCCGCCCAAAATTGAGGAAATTGTGAGCACTGGAAAACCCGAGGTAATGACGACCCATGGCGTAAACCCGCAACACTGGGTTAGATATGTTAAAGAAATTGTCCACTGCGTCGCACCTGGCTTCAGTGAACTCGAATGTCGAGAGTGACGGGCCGCTCACGGGCCAAGAAAATTTCAATGAGTATTAGCGCTGCTATAAATCAAAGAAATTGTGAGCGCTGGATAGGAGGAAGGGATGAGCAACACCTGACACAGCTCACCAGAACTACATCGACCCACTGATCCGGATATTCAAGACTACGTTGACGTGGGGGCCCTCAGACGCTCACATCTACGGATTATACGTGAGCTCAACCAAAACGCGGCGTGAAAAGGAAGAAGAGAAAAGGTAAAGGTAAAAAGGGGAAACCGGAAGCGGGACAGAGGGGAGGAAAGAAAGTCTGTACGCACTTGCGATGATCGCGCTGCCCATACCGCTCCTATCCTCAGCGTGGTGTGTGACGATGTTCCTGCAAGATGAGGCCAAGGTAAGGTCGGGGAAGCTAGTGGAGCAGGAGAGCAGCGGCACATACCGCCCATTTCGCCAAAGACATCCACCAGATGGTATTCTACCGGGTGTCAACGCATAGATGGGGGAAGAAAAGGAAAAGGAACAGAAACGTACATCATGCAACGACCTATCCGCACCCACGAGACACCCCCTTCGGAACTTCATCTTGGCTCACGATCGCTGCGATCCCACACACGTTCAACACTTGCAAGGGTGGGCACACGAAAATGAACGGCGATGAAGCAGTGGCAAGGCGGAAATGATGGGGGTGGAAAAAAAGGAGCGATGCAACGGAGAACCTGCCTTTTGAGCGGAGCTTGAGTGCTGATCGGGGAACTCAAATGCAGCAAGCGCCAGGGCGTCTAAGCTAATTTCTGATGAGTGGGTCAGCTGAGTTTCAGAATGGGTAAATTCGGCAGTACAAACAGGTGCATACTGATACGGGATCTGCTTAATATACGAGGTATATTCTGTAGTATATAAGCCCACTGTAAAATCCTGCTAGAGCATCTGATTGCTCTAAAGCAGCCTTCTAACGAAACAGTGCTATTGCAATCCTACTCTATCCTTCCATCTAATCCGGCCTCCTCGCTATTATTACAACAATGTTCTACTGTATCTTTAGTTGAAAATTAATGTGCTTTGCCTCCGCATTGCTCCGTGGTCTGACTCTGCTTCCTTCGTCGTCGAGCCAAGTTAGTTGGTGTACCCGATCTTCTAAGTGGTATCACTTACGGCCCTATCCGTCCTTCCGGCCTTTACATCTTCGGTCTTCTGTCCTTCGCCTTTCCGACACGGATATAACACTGTTACGTCCTGACTATGATATTCTACACTGAGCCATAGACAGTGGTGGTAACCATTTGTTACGACCATACACTTTCCGATCCCTTTCCAGCCGTTAACGGCCCGTCCCAGCTCCGGCCTAGTTTACAGCCATTACGTCCAACTCGTTTTCCGGACGTGACTTGTACTTGGCTCACGTCCGATCCAACATGCTGTTGCATCCAGCATGTTCTGTTGACACACACCCTTTGGGGTTTCACAATGAAGGTCTTCTGAGTGTTCCCCAAATCAAACATATGCCTTATGCATCCCTCTTATTGTTCTTATTGTCTTTCACTTTACTTATTGTCTTTAAACATACTTCTTTCTGCATTAGAACTATCTCTGTATTTAGTATAAATATGTATTATGTTCTACTGTATCTTCAGTTGAAAATTAACGTGCTTTGCCTCTGCATTGCTCCGTGGTCTGACCTCTGTCCTTCCTCATAAAGCCAAGTTAGTTGGTGTACCCACTCACCTACATGGTATCACTTCCGGCCTATCCGTCTTCTGGCCTTTTCCATCTTCGGCCCTTTCTGTCTTCCGGCCTTTTTTCCGACACAGATATAACACCATTATCTTATGTGCTGGAGGTGAAACATCAGGGAACTACTCAGAATTATTGATTTGCTGCTTCAACGGCCTCTGAATAGTCTGATGACTATTAAAGAAAGATATATGAAGTCAGAATTGGTACAACCACATTAGGGCTGGCTGAGATATCACTCTGCTTATTTTGAGTAGAAGACCAACTGATTAGATTGGGATGAAGACATGCTACTGAGTTAACCATCACTGTGGTTACTCAGGCAGATCTGACCGTTAGAAAGATGTGAGCCTCGCATCAAGGATGACTGATATTATTGATAAGGATGACACTACAGAATAGAGCTGCACTATTTTGCTGGTCACTATACTAGTCTGTCAGTGTCATGCCGCTAGATATTGTCAAGCCGCTTGATATTTACTATGAGTTACACTGAGCTTGTGAAGTGCAGGATTGATACAGAAGTTGAATAGGACTTGACTAAGACTGGCTTGATCAGTCAGAAAGATGGAAACCAAGACAGCTAAGCACACCTTATGGTGTGCTAGAGAAATACATGTGGACTAGCCCTGGTAGTAGCAGGTCATAATACCCATGATTGAGAATGCCTTCTATGCCATTGGCCATTCACTACTCGGGCTCCCACCCTTTATTGTTCCTATTCATTCTGTCTATCTCCTTTACTTCTCTCTAAAATCTATAGAGTCAGCCGTGTACTCTGTATTAGCCAGTAAACTATCCCTCAGATATACAGGCAATATAGTAGACTCTAGATTTGTGAAAGATATCAGATACCCAGTTGGAGGCACGTATACGGTTCGATGCCGGGTTACGAACCCATCCTCGTGCTCTTCCCAGCCCTCAGCCTTTTCCTTCAGCGCCTTCTTCACCACATCTTCCCAGTCAGCTTTCCCAGCCTTGATGGCCTCCATGAATTGATCACCCGCCGTGTCGTCCAAGACCGCCGGCATGGCTTTCAAAATTCTTCACCATCCATCCTCCGGAAGTACTGTTCCGGAAGCAGCACCAGATTCGAATTGTCCTGCGCCCCTTCTCATGACCGCTTCGCCTCGAAATCACGTCGGTTTTGCATGTTGCTTCCCGGGTTTATGAATGAGCGCGAAGTCATATCACTGAGCTCCAACGACCAACGGGCTTGTCGTCTATTGAGTTTCTTCGTGGTGGTGAAGTACTCCAGATTCTTGTGGTCCGTCCAACTTTCGAACTTCAATTGACTGCCCTGCAGATAGTGTCGCCACTCATAGAGGGCCCGCATAATCACCAGCATTCCTTCCGTGCCTGCTCTTTGAGCTACACTATCAGCTGGATCCTACTGCAGACCCTGCGGCCAGCTGGGACGCTTGATTCCCTTCTTATTTACCGGCATCTTTTTGTTACATCATACTGGACTCATGTGTTGCTACCAAGAGAATCGGGGTGCTCTATCCGAAATTGACGCCGTGGTAAGTCTCGTTTTAGCTTCCGAGTTTCACCACTATGATCTGACGTTGGGCTCGGGCCATGCTTTGGGAAATGTTGCGCAATATCTACATGGTGCAGGCTCAGTCTACTACATCCGTTCCTGCTAGTTTGGGACATCAATGTAACAGCCGACAAATTCGGAGAAAGAAGGTACACTTCCCTTTCTTGGCCCCTCCCCACAAGCTCTGTGTCTGTATTTACCCACAATACTTCATTGTTTACAGGAATCCGGACACGCACGGTGTCGTGTATCATTGGGATGTTCACCTTCACCTTCACTGACCAGATGCCGGAACTATGGTCCTTGAAGGTATACCCGCAATCTCATCTTGGAGTTCACCCAGATTCACCCTCCGAACCTTCGGTCTTGTAGCATGGAAGCAGCAGATCCATTACCTCAAAGGTAGGCGGTAATTTCTCCTCATCTCCAACAATGTTACTTGAAACCGTCACTCTGGCAGGTCAAGAGTAGATACTACCGCTTTTTTTTACCGTATTCAGTAAACACTTGATCTGGGTTGCATTTTGAAGCAGACAGTAGTGAGAGCATATCTCACTCTCAGATGCCTTTGTAAGTGCTGTGCCGCCTGACCCTTGCACCGTACTGACACTTCTATTCTGACAGCTCAATGTGTCTCTGATTTCTCTTCTTGTCTCAGCTAGCCTCATCTCTCGCCATTCACGCTCGAGGCCATTTGCTGCCATTTATCAACTGACGACTTTTCTTCTATTAGACTGATGGGCACACCGCATCCACATTCGAACAATGGAGTGATTCCTCGTCACCTATCGATGGCTTGCACCCTTCGACACTGAGGTACATTCAAAGAAAGCATGGTGAATGGATCGATCTTGTATGTGCCCTCTATTCCCTATTCCAACTCCAAGCCACTCACAACTCCCTTTGTACATGAGTGATTTCCTTCCCAGTGACTGCAGAACCACTCTGCAGGCAACACCAATACAGGTGACATTCACCTGGCAAGCACATGAGTTTCTTGTTGAAATAAGGGAACACTGTTCACAGAAAGGTGTTCAACAGATCAGCTTATTGACATGATATATATAGCCAACCAACGATGAAATTTCTCGTCGGCATAATGCAGTGCTGTTCACAGAACGTGTTGAACAGAAACGGTGTTGTTGAACAGCCACTTGATCTATGAACGGTTAAACAGAACATGTTTGAGTTGCACACCATGTTTCACTTGGGTGTACCATCAACCTCTTGGATTTGCAAGAGTGTTCAATCGAGCACCATTAGCGTGATTATGCGTTGAGACGCAAGTTGATAAAGCCAACTTCATATAGATTCTTCCCCTGCCTGTGGACACGGTGGTGCGTGCTGTCGCTGACCGACCTGGTATTGGGGCACCTGGGTATTTATTCAAATTTGCTCAAGTTGCAACATACTATAATGTGCTACACTACATTACAATGTCATCTCACAAGGGCTAATGCTGGCCTAGCAGTTACTAAGAGGAGGGATATAATGTGTCTCGGACCATTAGAAGGGCACTAGACAACGATCCCTGGATAAAAGGGTGACATGAGAAGTTGACTAAGGGCGTATTACGAGGGATTATCCTTCTGAACAAGGGCTTACCGTTGGACATCAATCTGAATGTCTTCAGGACTGCCAAGAGAAGGTTGAACTTGGTTGATCTACTACCAATTGACTAAGAAACCATACTCGGGTACTAGGAAGCAACAGCTATCACGGTTTTCAGACAAATCACTTAAGTGGTTCAAAGAGGAACTGGATGAGAGTGATGGGTTACCAAAGCGGTAATGGTGGGCTGATTAGGAAGTTGGCTAAAATTGATATAATCAATTATATCCCGATCAAACAATCATTCTAAGTGATGCAGATCTTTGCTCATCACATCGTTCAGCTCGTTGATGATCCTTATAAATCTGTCGTGTTTTTACTAATCTCTGATATCTGACAGGAGTCCTTCGGCTAGCTGTTATAACCACTGGTCCATATACCCTGAACCCTGCCGCACATTTGTATCTGTCTCGCTTATATTCAGATTCTGGTAAAGTATTTAAGTGATAGTTATGGGAAGGAAGCCAGTGAATTGTACCCCACTTGTTGGACGTGAAGTTACTAGGCTTTCACACTTAACCAGTCGAGTAGTGGTTCATTCGGAGACACTCAGAAGCTATACCAAGTTTCGTTTGTATTCCCTTGAAATATTATCTGTGTTTGGATCATTATAAACTATGTGTGGACATATTCAATAAAGGGAACAGACATGTGGAAATATAAGGAAACAGATCGGACTTGACAATTGGTGTATAATCTCGCAAAGATTAGCAACCGCAGATAATATTAAGAATTTCATAAGAATCACTTGTGTTTCGCATTGGAGTACCATCTCCAAACCCAGACCCATATCACACAAAACAGTCGACATAACATCTTGTCTGACTATCCGTGATTGCACCTAGAACAGTATCAGGCAATTTATCTATACAACTTGTGGACCTATAAGTCTTGCTTTCAATAAAGAGAACTAAAGTTCAAATTGCCACAATCTATACTGGATTGGAACCCTGAACTTGCACGAGGATTATAGTGTTGGAGTTGAACTATTGCATTATCAAACCACGTATTTATTTACAAGGTTTGGTTTGTGGTTATTTCACTGCTAGCCCTATAGTCACCGTTTCAGCACTCCACAGTATCCCAGTGTGAGTGCTGAACAATCTACCCAGCAGGCCAATTTGGGTCAGAGACTGTGCCATGATCCTAGCTTTTGCAGCTTGTCACTGCACATCCATATTCTGCTGGAGCGAGGATCAGCTGAAAGTTGTTCTTCCACCTGTCAACACCTTTGGTTTTGTTCTCGATCGCTACACTGTGCTAGAAGAGCTCGCTATGCCTATGTGGGTGTGATTGTCAATTTGTGATCAGGCTGCAGAGCAATGCAGAAATCACAATTGGCCGGCATGTTATCCTTATTTGATAGCTAAGTCTAAAACAATAGACACCTTTGGATTTCCAGTAAAAGTTCGGCTAAGGTAGAGCGGAGCCAACCCCACGGAGAGAGATGACAACGTTGAAAGCACAACAATCACTGCATTCAGGCCCTTGGGCGGGCAGGGGTGTGTCCGCCGCGCCGTGGCTGAGGGTGGCAGACCCGAAGTCAGACATGACCTGCCGCGATCGGCCTCCTTGTAAACAATGCCCGAGCTCGCTCGGGAACTTAGAATTGTCAAGACAAGTCTTGGAGATTTCACATCTGGGTCCTTTGGGCGTGTTTTGACGACCGTGCGAAATTATAATGTCACTGCAACACAGCCAACGCCGCTGCGGCAGCGCGATTGATCAGGATGGATCCTGGGTTGCAACCATGGGCCCACCGTTAACGACTTGAGCCACTGGTCAGTGAGAGAGAAACACTGAATCAATGTGGCCACTTCCGGCCAGCTCACCATTTCAAAACAGTGTTAAGCTCTCAGAAATCAGTCGGTGAGAGACAAAATTCTCATGCGCTGATAAGCCGTGAACGGACCATGGGTGAAATAGCAAGGAATTTGCCGATTTCTACCTTAATCACGTAGCACGCTGCTCCAAAGGGTTAGCATAAGTCCTATATGGCTAATCAGGGCATGATCCTGCATGAGGACCTTAATCAAGTCCGCCTGGGATGCATCAACTGGAAAGTTCATACTGGTTGACATCCATGATTAAGGTTTAATTGCCAAGATTAAGCATTGCTGCTTAATCAAGGCATCGCGGGGCCCACAAACAACATGGGCAATATTAATCATCCTCTCTGATGATCTGGGGCACCACTGTGGGGTCTTGATTAGGCGTTCAAGTGCTTTGTTGTGCTTGATTTACAGAGGGAGCCTTGCGCGACAGGTCAGGTGATTCGGGTTTAACAGTAACTGGTTTACCCCGGCTGTGGCTGAACTTCGCTTATCAACTATCCGATCATTGTTGCCATCCTGATTTGGTTACTTGAACCAGGCTAGGACAGTAACTCGCATACCTCCACAACCACTTGGCGGTTTGGGCTGATTAAGGTACTGGCTCAAAGCCAGTACCTACGTCTACCTAAAACTGAAGGTCCTGAACGGGGGACAAGAGGATAGAAGATGGGACTGTCTACACGATCGAACGAGGAGCAGTCACACCGGACACACTCAAGCATTAAGGGGTCGACACACGAGGATCCTATATATTTACTCACACGTGATTAACTATGGACGCCTTACTCATATACCAGCAAGTAGATTAATCATCATATTGTAAGCATAATTGTACAGTATATAAGGAGGAGGTTTTGGCATGGATAGGCACTGAACTTTCTGTCACTAAGAGCATTAGCCTTTACCGGGTATTGCTTGATAAACGACGGAGATTCTAGACTTGTCACCCAGAACTGACTTCGTTAAGAAGTTTTGTTTCGTCTGCACGAGTAACTCAATATCAATTGTTGAATCGGGATCTTGGGATTGGGATTGGGAACGGTTAAGAAGCTAGAGAGAGCTTATTAGGATTGAGAACACGGCACCGCACTACAGTAGCCTTGGAGGGCTTATTATTTGGGATTTGAAGAACACGGCACCTTGTTAAGGATTGGGATTGTTGGCTCAAGCTTCTAAAGCTTTTAAACTCGATTTGTTGGCTTAGGCACTCGTTTGGCATTGCTCAAAGAGGTCTAATACTCTAAATCAAACCTTGCACTTCGGACTAGACCTCTTAAAACAGGCTCGTTCCTCGCAACCTCTGTTGGATTATCTGTGCTCCTTGAACCTTCTTAAAGCGTTCAAAAGACCCGTACTCGGCGGCACAGTCTAAACCATTCAAGGGGAAAGTAGTTAGGATTTGGTTAGTAGTTGTGTTTTTGCCTTAATCAAGCAACTCGCATTCTGCTCGTTGGGTCTTGATTAAACTAGTACTGCTGTTGTAGACACCGAGCAAGAATTTCAGCGCTTGACACTTGCCCCAAGCTATATTTTTCTTGGGAGTAGTGGCCAGGAAGCTCAAATAGTGAAGATCCAAGAGAAGACAAGACGGACCGCCGCTTCACTCCGGCAAAAGGAGGTTGAAGTAAAAAAATTAATTGCACTGCAGAGATGCAACGTTTCAATAAATAAACTATGATAAAAACCAACCCCAGTAATGGGAGTAATAGGAAATGAGCACATGTGGCTCGAGCTCTCACATGCCGGGCCAGATCAAGATAATTCTCAGGCTTCAGTCGCAGCCCGAAGATGAGCCTAATGAGGTTTCTCAAGGAAGATAACGCAGACGAGGGTGTACAGACATAGACAAAGTGACCAAGATTCACTCCACTGTAATGGCGTGAGGTGAGAGCATCTAGTTAAGATAATAAGGATGAGCCGGAAACGCATATACGAATTCAATAGCGCCTGCGGAGGGAATGTGGAATCGTTCCGATGGAAGAGGACGAAATCCTGAGTATTGCTTGGTGGAAAATAACCTGGCGTAGTTTCTTATTTGCACGACTTGATACCAATGACAGGCCAAAGCTTCGAAGTCCTTGAATTGATAGAACATGTGCGCCAATGGAGAGTCAGCCAGAGTTCTTGGGAAATCGAATGCGAGGAGCAAGAGTATTAACAGTGAATCCCCAACGGTCAACCGAGCCAGAAATTTCCGAGTGAGGCCCAGGGCGAAAAAAATTGACGGAGAAGCAGACAAAGCCAGTGATGGAAGCATGGAGAGTGGTCTATTATTAACGCCCGGGTGATACGGCCGCAGTGGGAGAATATGAGCGGCCTTGCGGCGCATGAGCGAAATACCGCGGCGCAGTGAGAATTTGGGGGCAGCTGAGATCACAGTTTGACGTGCCGGGCGGGAAACAGGAAGCATGAGTGAGCGCAGTGGATAAAGACGAGTCCAGGAGAGCAGAGTGGACAGAATCTTGTGGCCAACGGCTTAAGGAAACTTGAAAATGGTTACCCACAATGAGCCCAATGAAAGAATTTGCGCCGAGAAAATAGGGAAGAATCCTGTATTTTGACGTGGATTACTCGCAACTCATCATGGAAACAGCCAGCATTAAAGTAACAATGTTGAGTTGAACCCATGCAAGTAGTGGTGCATCCCCAGCCGCAGCGGTAGAAAGGGTCTAGAGACCAGGCCAAAAACTGAATAATTCAAAGGCGAGGCCAGTGGGCGGGGATTTACCATTTACACCATTTTTATATGTGCAGAAACTGCCGGGCAGATACGTGGCCTCTCCGCCGTATGATTAGAATCATGCTGTGCCGTGAGCAGTACAACTGCGATCCGCTGCGCCCTGTCGAGAGAAAGCTACAGGTCAGCTGCTTGACGGCAAATGAAAAGGCCGTGTTTAAGAGCGGAGAGAGTCGTGGACGAAAGGGGATAATCGAAGAGCAAGAACAGAGGAAGAACAAAAGGGGAAAGGCTGCATGGGGGTATAGCACAGCCGAACGAGCAAAAGCTTAAAGAACGGTTAATAAGCAACGCAGTCAGTGGGTGGCAGAGGTTGGCCGCCTGCGTCTCGGCAGATGGCGGCAGTGTGCAACACAGCCTCGCGGCAGACCCCGTCGCGTAGGGTAGGCACAACGCGACAGATGGTGGCAAAGCTTGGGCAGCCTCTGCTGATCAGGGGCCTGAATGCAGTGAATGCTCATAGTTAGGATTAGGAATGGATGACCTCCTCCAACAGCCAAACTTTTGCTGGAAATCGGACTTGGCTATCAAATAAGGATAACATGCCGGCCAATTGTGATTTCTGCATTGCTCTGCAGCCTGATCACAGAATAAGAGCAAAATTCCTTCAAGGTCAGTCCCTCACCTGAAGAGTGCCCACGGCACGATGAAGGCCATCACCTATCAGTTGATACTATCTCTTGTTTTCAAGTGTGCTCCGGCTTTGGATACCGACGGTGAACATGGAGCGCAGACCGAAGTGTATTGAATGGCGTTGAATAACGAGCAGTACTGGAATAGAATTAATTCCGCAGTGCTGTTGAACCAAATTATTGCCATGGTATTGAAATTATCCGATAGGGCTTCTGCTTGTTACCGTTTCCACGCGGCGATGCTAGCCGTCGAACGTCCCTCAGTCCTCATCCGTAGTAGAACGGTCGTCACGGGTGTCGCAATAGGTCAAGTAAAAATCACTAAAATCTCGCAAAGAGGATCCTCCAGACTCGTTTTGCCTCGGATGAAATTGCCTGTCCCATAACAAAAGTACGTGAAAATTCAGTTTCACCCTGGAACAGGGTGAATCCAATTTTCACGTACTCTTCCCGGTGCGGAGCAAGGTACATGATTCTGGTTATCAGTACCAGTCATTTACCTATTACAGTACCCACTACAACATTATTGGTTAGTCAGTATTGTTATATCATTATCACTCTTGTAATGTAATGAATTACACCCAATGCTTGTACAACTTGAAGTCAGTGGGATGTATGTATCGGTGAGAGAGTGGAAGAATAGGAAGATGGCTTTTGCCGAAATTTCACTCTCAAAAGCCGTAAATTTCGTTGCCAAACTACGTGAAACTTTTTGGGCTCTTTGGTCGTGAAATTCGCTTTTTGACCCGCGAAATTCGCTGTATCTCGGGGTGAATTTACCTCAATTTCTGTGTGAAAAATAATGTGAATTTCACGGACTTCGGGTTCCACAGTGCATTGGGTCAACGGTCGGGAAATGATGGGACAGGCTTGTTGTGACCTTCGTCTTGACCCAAGTCATCATAAAGTCTTTTTATACCCCGGTTTCCGTCGCGGGTGGTATCTTCAGGTCCTGGGGCTTCAACCACTTTGGCCGCTAGGACAACACTTAACCAACGTGAATGCAATGTACGTCTAAAGATCCCCAGTTCCCCGTTCGTGTCTGAGGTCCCGGTGCTTTCAGCATCCATTGCATGAGCTCGCATCTCGTGTGATTTCAACCCTGGAGGTTACCGTCTGTTGCCTTCACCCGAATCCGTCTCTCTGCATGGCCGGCTTCTCTTTTTAGGTATGACTGACATGTCGCCCATATAAATAGGCCCGCTCATACAGTCGTATCTGTCGGAATCTTTTGTCGCATAGATATCTATGTCTGCGGGTCCCACGGATCCCTGAATCTTTCATTTTTAGGTCCCTCAGTGACACATGTCCGAGGGTGAAAGTATGCGGATCTACCTTCTACTCCCGGGGCCATTTCCATGACAAATGCAGGTTCCAGGTTCGCCCTTGAATATCTGCAGAGTCGTCCTTTTTATTTAGATACTTCTTTTTCTGGACCAAGTGTGTCGAGAATACGGATTGCCGCCCGACTTTGAATGGAGTCGGCTGTTGACTCCTTACCAACCAAACCAGTACCACTGACCGCAGCTTACCCGGGTACCTGACGCAAAGCATATTTAATGCGACCGTGGTGTGAATATCCACAGTCTGCGACTTCCCTCCCCGACACATTCCTTGCTCAATCCCTTCTTTTCCAACACCGTTCTTCTTAAAACTCCTCTTTTTATTTCAATCGTTCAAATTTGGAATGCTGTTGACTATCAGCATCGCATCTTGTGCACTCCTCCTGTCTGCTGTCGCGGCACCCATGAGACGCGCCGCGTGCAGCAACGGTCGGAGCGCCGCATCGGAAACCTGCTGCGTCTGGTTCGATGTCCTAGATGATATTCAGCAGAACTTGTACGTGACATGACCTCACTGGCCTTTGCAGAATTTGTTGTCTAATCTCGTTCCACGGTGGACATTAATTACCACATTTTCTGTCTTCGCTTGATTTATGTTGTTGTTTATCTGGATAGGCGAAGAAGTTCATGAAGTACGTGTATTTGTGTTTCTGACACTTTCTCTGATGACCACCGTCGTCTAGTCTCTCCGTGTATGGTCTGGCTTGAAGAGCCTCTCTTTTATTTCTAATCCCGTATCCAATAGCTTACCTTTCACGATGCGATTGCCTTCTCTCCTCTGTTCGTCCATCCCCCGCTACTATCGCAGTTTCCCTAACTAATTTTCATTCTAGCCTTACCGGCCAGGGAAAATTTGGGTAAGTCTTTTGTCCAAATCTTCTATGTGTTCATGAGCCCATCTGACCTTCCACTAGCGGTGGTGGCGCCGGAAAGTCTTTCTCAGATCCGTTGGGAATGCGATTTATAACACATCCACAGACGGATCCATCATGGCGCACACGAATATTGAACTCGAAGATCGTGCGTATTTCGAGCCCCATGCCTCTACCGTACCTGAACACTTGAGATTCACAGATGCGAACAACGGAGTCGGTTCGTTGGCCCCCTGCGACAACGGTCTTGAGCTTATCCTCTTCAGATGAGATAATCTATCATCAACGTCCGTTTCCCCTCAAGCACAATGTCTCCTTCGGCGACTTGTAAAAACTACCTTCATCGTTGCTGTTTTACTGCTGACGGAGACATTTGCGTTCCAGTATTCAATTTGCCGGCGCAGTTGGCGTGAGTAACTGCCCGGGATCGCCCCGGCTCGAGTTCCTCGCAGGTCGCGCCAATAACTCTCAGCCCGCACCAAGCGGCTTGGTCCCCGAGCCATTTGACTCCGCCGATAAGATCATCGCGCGATTTGCAGATGCTGGATTTGCACCGAATGAGATCGTCGACCTGCTCGCCAGCCACACGGTCGCTGCGCAGGACCATGTTGATGAATCAGTATGTGTCCATCTCTGTCTCAGAGACTTCTCCAGCGCTCAGTATGAGGAATTTACAGCTGAAGGGTACCCCATTTGACTCGACCCCCTGGCGTGTTCGACACGCAATTCTTTATCGAGGTCGGTAGTTCGGCTGCCCAACTTCCTCGCCTTTTGTCCGTCCTCTCAATCGCATGCAGACCCTCTTGAAAGGAACCGCATTTCCTGGGAATGGCCCCAATTCAGGCGAAGTCGAGTCCCCGTTGGCCGGAGAATTCCGGCTCCAGTCCGATTTTGAACTCGCGCGAGATCCACGGTGACATATTCAATCCCGTCTCGTTTGAATTCATTCCGTTGCTCACAAAACTATCGTATAGAACTGCGTGCGAATGGCAATCATTCGTCAGTGCGTAGCCACTCCTCTGTCGGTTTAGTCCAGCAATTCATTTTTCAACCCAGACGACCAGAACTTGATGGCCACCAACTTCCGTGCCGCGATGTCGAAAATGGCCATTCTCGGCCAATCGCGCGCCGATCTCACGGATTGCTCTGGTAACCCTTTTCTAGTTTCGCGTCGCTGTCAGGCTATTAATTATAATTCTCTAGAGGTTATCCCAACCCCGAAGCCCGTTCCAGATTCGCCCAGTCTACCAGACGGGAAGACCCCCGCGGACATCGAGGCTGCTGTAAGCATCATTCCGCGAACCAGATGGCACATCGAATGCTGAATGATTTTCCATTGCAGTGCTCGAGTGCGCCATTCCCGCCTCTCACGGCGGCACCAGGTAATTTGTCCAAATTTGAACTCAATTATACGGTCGTTTATGTTCCCACAGGACCCGCAACCAGCGTTGATCCCGTGTATGTATTAAGATACTTGGGTTAGGTGAATGAGTTGCTAATGTTGCAAGCAGTCCACCGTCGTAATGCACAGACAACCACAATACACCGTGTCTAATCGGTGCAAGATATCCACTCGTTCAATTAGCCCGTATTTCTATACATTCGTAATAAAGCAGTATTTATTTGCGTGTTGATTCAACTTACCCTATTCTTTCCAAATTTGAATTCAGTACCTCCCCTTTGCGCCTTGCTCAGGACATGTTTTGAATAACCGTATGTTGGCCTCGAAAGCAAGGGGCACAACTTCCTGACCATGACGACACAATTACCGCCGTCTTACTATAGCGGAGTGTTCTTACATTTTCTTGCGGTGACCGTTTTTTTCATGCGATGAAGCCCCGGGTTTCAACCAGCCGCCGAAAATACGATTGAAGCTCTGGCTGTGGAATTAAATTCAATTATTTGATCCGACATGAAGAGCTGAAACCGTGAAAGTCAAGGGGGTCCGGGCCGGTGGGGCCGGGATAGGAGAGGTAGGCAGGTACGGCCGTCAGGCCGGAAGGAAAAAGGACCTCTCAGTAAATGGGTCCAAAATCGTTCCAAACGACTTGACAATGCTCCTACTCGCCTCTCCTGATGTATTCCATATGTTTTGAATGCCAAGAAATACACAGTGAGGTTTATGACTTTTTGGTGCAGGAGGTTCGGCAAACTATGAGATCACTCGGGCGATGCCGCATCAGACGATCATGGATCATCAAGCTGACCGCTTATTTTTTCTCTCAGACGTCCTTCTCCAAATGCGGTCTGTCATCGAATATGATGACCGTCCACGCTCGAAGCTTCTTCCGGGTATACCCACCAGTTCTTGTGACCCAGGAGGTTTCAACCCGGCGTCGGAAGCAGACTATGAAAAGTTTTCGACCTTTCCATGTGCATCTGTGGCGCTTCTGCATTACCTGACGATCCTAGCGCCCCAGGAGAAGTAGTGCGGTGCAAATTGGAAGGTTGCGAGATTGTTCAAGTCATGGTCTGAACCTGGACTAGTGCTACCAGGATCTGTAACGTTTGTACTCACTCGGGCGATGCCCAAGAAGCTAAACGACAACAAGGGAGGTGAGGAAGAGACTGCAAATACAGTCTTTCCACGGTCCTTGCATTTTCCGTGGTCCTTGCATGTTTTTTTCTTTCTGAGCCTGGAGTCTGTATTTCTAGTGGTTTTCTTCACCTATATCCCTTCATATGATGTGAATGCACCTCCCACATTTTTTTTCAACACTCGAGCTTACCTCAGAATTGGGGAATGTGCAGTACTAGGGGCGGATTTGCATTGCCAACAACCGGGGTCAGGAAACTGGGCTGATTTCAACCGGGAAAAGAGCCTAGGATGTGCTCCAGAGTTGTCTGTGTAGAGTACAAAAAAATGAGGTGAGGGGCTGATCGGGTGAGTAACATTCGACTGGAAGATTGGGTTCAGATAGGGCGCGCTGGTCGTCTCGTTGAGCCGTTGGACAGTTAGATCTTCGGGCCAGATCTTCTCAGGCACACCAACGACATCGCGGAAGGCAAGCGACACTTCATCCTGGAACCGCATCAGCGAAACGAGAAAGAGCGTCGAAATTCAGAATGATGTTCAGACCTGCAGAGCCCGTTTTGCGCGTTTGAAGAGCAGTGGTAGGAAGATCCTTGGCTGGCGTAGCGAGGTCGAATTTCTGTTTCGGTGCCGATGCTGCTGGATTGCTGGCGTCCGAGTCAGTGTCGCCTGGAGAATTTTCCCCGCCATTGTTGTCTATCTCGGAAGCCTCGGCTACCTCTGGCAATCCGCGTGCGCGGCGCCGTGTCTCCTGCCTCTTGCGCTGCAGGATACGCCCTCGAGCTGCCATACCCCCGCGGTTGGTGGGCGGAGCGATGGCATCCTTCTCCGCCAGGCGGGCTCTGAGTTCGCGGTTGTCCTGAAGCAAGAAATCGTTGCTGGCTTGCAACTGGTCCTGCCTCAATGACATCGCGTCCATTCGAGCAATAAGCTCAGCCGAGTAACCTCCGTTCGCGTGCGCGACAGCAGGCTGAGACCCTGGGAAATGTTGATCATACGTGTCGGTGGCGCTGGGAAGGTTTAACGACGACGAGCGGAAAGAGGGCCTGGAACGAGTATATATCAGATGAACACCGCCGTGTAAACGACTCTTGTACATACCTGTGATCCCCCCCATGGTTCACGAGCTCCGACGAACGCGACCGACCGAATTGCACGAGCCTGAGTTATCAGGCACAATCACAGCCCAGAGGATCGTAAATTACCTGGAAGAGTCGCCAGGAGCATCGTAGGTGGGCTCGGACACGTTCCTAGTGGTTGATCCCGCACGGGCTCGGTGAAAGTGACGCCAGTGACGCCAAGTGACGCCCCCTGCCGCCCCTGACTGGCGCCCCCACCCGTTTTGGGGGCGTCAATTCTGTCACGTCACGCATGGAGTGCCGCCCCCACAGATTTTAGTCAAGCATTAATTTTGGTGCAGATTTTCAGATCCTCGCTATAAATTGCTGAACGTGTTATATATTTTTACACAGAGAGAAAACACAGTCTCAGCATGTATCGAGCGAGAGATTTGGATAATAGTTAGTACAACGCTGGTTGAAAACTTAGCATATAATCATCGTCCAATGTTCACGACTCCCTCCGTAATGGACCTTTATTCCCTCTAAACAATGTTATAAGTGCCGTTGTGCGTCAAGCGATACAGCGAGAAACTTGTGCCTGATGTGCATTTTGAACAACTGAGAGTTGGAAAGTAAGCTCTGCTCTGATGCTGGAATGCGGCAGATGCATCTGCCGGCGGCGTTGGCCATTTCCTCCGCACTGCGGGTGGCCTTGACTGTTAAACTGATAAGTGAAATATACAAGCGAACTGGAAATGTTCTAGATTATCTTGTTGTACCGTTGAATGAACTTGAATTATTCGTTTTGAACCGTGGCAAAGTCACGGTTGAGGCCCGGGAGCGGAGATTAATTGGCCAATCGGGGCACAAATAAATATTGTCCGACCGTAAAACATTTTCTATACACTCAAAACTGACCATAATATGGTGAACCGGTAACTGAACAATAGTCCTATGCCTTCCCGTCATATTTGATCCCGAATCCATGGAGCTCGATGATACTACTGAAAGTAATTCTAGTTGCTAGAAAAGCAACAAGGATGCATATGTATTTGACCCAGGGCATGCAAAAGACCTTGAGCAAGCAACATAATATTTTAGTCATAAACTATTCATCGTGAGTGGCGCCCTTAGTGACGCCAGATTGACGCCAACATGTCACACTACACCCTGTCACACATGAACTGACGCCCCACATTTGGACTGCCACTCCCCGTCCTCAAACGTGACGCCCCCAGTGACACCCCTTTGCCGCCCTGTGCTGCCCCCACTGCCGCCCTTTGACGCCCCCTTGACGCCCCTTGACGCCCCAATTTGACGCCATCTGACGCCCCCACCACATATATTTTGGCACAACTAACCTCATTTTGAGGATTTCCATTGCTCAAATATGTGGTAAGTACTGTAAGGAGTCTATTATACAACATGGAAAGCTTCTACAGGAAAACCCACACCAAATAACAAATGGCATTGCCGCCCCACTGACGCCACCCACGGCAAAGGGCGTCAAAGGGCGTCACTGGCGTCAGTTTCACTTTGCCCATCCCGCACGCGTCGTATAATCTGGCCTGAATCTGCCATGCAATAAATAGCCAGCATCGGATTGTTTTGAGACATACTGAGATGGATATCCTTGGCCGATCGATCCGTAGCCACGGTCTCTGTAGTCTTCGCAATGACTAGTAGTCCAAATTACCCCGTTATTCATATAACAAATCGTATCGTATCTTTACCTGTCCTCCGAACTATGGAAAGTGGGTCCATGGTGGTCCTCCAAGTCAACACCATATGGTGAACGTCCTTGGCCGCGGTCGCGGCGAGACTGGTACATAGGCATTGGAGAGCAAGAGAGGAGTCGAGTGGCAACTCTCCCAGGAGCGGTGTCCCTGGACGTGTCCGCAACCTGCTGATTCGAAATTATAACTCCTTGACAACGACGACGAATCTGAAACTGAGAGATTATTCGTCTAATGAGTATAAGGATAATCAGAATGCCCCTTACCTGGCATTGGATGCAGTTCGAAGTCAGTGCAGCCCAGGATAAGGTCAAGGTAGGCGTTGAAACTGAGACAGACACACCTATACGCACCTACACTGATCTGCACTGATCTGCATGATGTCAGTGTAGCCGGCCAGCCGTCGGCTACCCGGCCCTATGCGAAAGTGTGTGTAGTCGGCTGCACAGAGTCAGTGTGATCGGGTAGCCAGACCTAGACTCACATTGCCGAACCTTGACTAAGTGAGTCTAGCTGACCCCGGAACGTAGTGAAGCAGAACAGCCACACTGATCTGCTAGCGTCCATTTATGGGTATCATGAGTGATTCATCAGCCTGCCATCTGCTGCCGTCTGCTGCCGGAACCTCTATCCTGACAAAACAGAGTTGAATCCACCGCCTGGAGTCATCTACCACAGGTCAGAGCACCGGCTAGCAGTCTGTTTATCTGTTACTGCATTAGTGGTGACCCACACATCCGCACCAATAGCCTGCTAGCTATTCTTCTACTGGTCTATTTGTCCCTGTTTGTGACTCACGACCGCATCGTGACAGTCACGTGCTTGCATCTGTGTTTCAGGTCTCGGGTCGATTACTAGTAGTATATTGCCTACTAACACCTCTGTTAGAAGGCTGCTAGCGCATGGTTTATTACCCTTCAGATTCCGGACTCGCCATTCACACCATTGCTTAGTGCTCTCACAGTTCTCCTTTCCTGTGTCTCGCTTCCTAGGTGCTGACACCTTGATTGTTTAGGCTTATGGTTATTTCCCCGTGGTTTGTGCCTCCAGACTGTCCTAGCGCATCACACTAGTTGTATCTGGTGCTACAACTGGCAGCTTAGGCTCACTCCAGTTCTCCTTTATATCACCTATCCAGAGTCCTGAGTGCTAGTAATAACACACCAGAAGTGCTAGCACTTTCCTGTTGTATAAACACTGGTCTTAGGAAATCACAAAATAGCACTAGATGCCATGCGCTCTTGTTACGGTGTTTCAGCGTGATCTGTTTTGGAGTCTTGACGTGGGCAAAACAACGAATATAGTCATGTTTCTTGTCGAAATTGTAGACCCCCAATTTCCTGTAGCAGGATACCGAGGTGCAATAAAAAAGTTGCATTATTGGAGGTGTTATTCAACATAAATAAAATGTCTGACCTAAAATTCAACAAGTGAGATTGTGATTGCACTTTAAAACATTATGAAGGATCCCAGCATTCTCGATGATATTGAACACAATGCATGCAATTTGCTGCCTATGTGCACCACAGATACAGCAAAATCAACATACGGCCACAATTAATTGTGGCCCAATTTCTCGTGAGGTCTGATTAAATCCGGCCCCAATTCTTGGGGCCGCTATTTTCAGGTCTAGTCCTAATTTAATCCCATCACATACATGCACTACCAGTTACAATATATTTCTAGATTAATTCTAGATCCAATTATCTAGCTGCCAATTGATCAGCGGCACTCATGACCAATCTCGACTGTGATTAATCCCACTCCAATTAATCTCATCACAGAATAGCAATATGCATAGCCTAAATCGCCTATATCATTGTTTAAACGGTGAATTTAATCCTACACTGTAAACGATTGAAGCCAGGATTAATCCCAGACCTGTGGGCTGGGATGTGGTAAAAGCTACGCCGCCTCCCAGTGCCACTGTGTGGTGCATGAGGCAGCAGTCTGCGCAGGGATGTCAGTGGAAAAGGGGAGGGAAGGGAAGGGAAAGGACAGAATGCAAAAGGGGAAAAGGGGAGAACACATCCTTTCGGACGGGAATGCAAAAGAAAATGCACTCTCAATCTGCCGCAGACAATATGTCCCCCCATCCACCGCGTTGATCGCGCGATGCACGCTCAAATGCCAGTTCCTGAACTCATGCCACTTGTGCTCCCCAGTGTTGGCGAGATTCTCGAGTGGGATAAGTGAATGGTAGCCTTGTATCTCTTCCGGGAGGTTGAGGCCTGTAATGTGATCAGCATGCAAGTTGGGTTGGGGAGGGAGAGGAAGGAGGAGGGGTGCAGAGGAAGGAAGACGAAACCCACCCTGTGGCGGCGCCATGCGCAAATCCCTGCTCTGTCCCTGCAGCAGCATGCACAGCTCTGCTAAGGGCGGGATAAACTGCCTGTCTGTCGTCGACACAGAAAATGCTGCCAGGATGGCGGAGCTGTCATTGTGGTAGTTAAGCTGGTGTCAGGTCAGTTTAGTTTCGGTTTCATTCAGTCTAATCTCATTCCTGGAAACAAACTCACAGGCTGGCGCATGAAGGGCACGGGTTGCAGTTGGGTCATGAAGTACTGGTCTGTCGTGGGGCCGTAATGGGCATCAGAGTAGAAGCTGTTTATCTGTGCGAGCAGAGAATGAATTAGTTCCATGACGACAAATGGATGGATGCGCAGGAGAAATGCACATTGTCGTTGGCGGGATAAGCGGTGTACATGGCAGCGCATCCACACATGTCATCGCAAACCCGGCGCTCCTGGAGATCTGTGCCACATTGCAACAAGGGGGAACAGACAGGAGATCGGCTGCAAAAGGCCAAAAGAGGACAAAATGAAGCCCCCCTCGGAAGGACTCCTGCCTCAGACTGTTGTGTATTTTTTGTGGGGAGTTGAGCTGAGAAAGTCAAGATGGATACACAAATGACAAGTCATCACTGTGTCTCTGAGGTCGAGCCATTCTGCCAAGAAGCTGAATAAGTGCGAGACAGAAGTGGGTGGCATGTTAAATAACTTACTTGCACTGCCTTGGGCTCATCTCGCACATCAAGCAAGAAAGAGAAACATCTCTCTTCAAGTCCACCCCTGAGAAGAAAGGGGTAAATGAGCAATGAAGACAACTTGGATTGAGATGACTGCAGTGGCACTGCACACTTGCCTCCTGGACTCAAATGGATAGAGGAGAGCCGTAAGAGGCCCCTTAGAGTGCCACAAAAGCAACTCACACTGGGAAGTCCACCAGGGAAGGGAAGTCAAAGACTCTACTTAGGACGAAGGGAGAAAGCATCAGGGAAAACCTACATTCCAAATTTGCTGCAAATTTTCCCCTGATAAGTTTCTGCCTTGTGAATCTGACTAAAAAAGGGCCAACCAAGGAAACTTACCAAAGTTTCCTTGATTACTACATATCCACATCAAAAAAAATCCTTCGCGACAAAAGCTGAGGCCATTGAATATGCATGAATATCAAGAGAACATGAAAAGTTTGAACATGCACACATAACTTTAGTTTACCTACGAGCAACAGAGGGCAGGGTGCCACAATATCCCCAAGGGCTGGCAGCGCCGACCCTAAACTGTACGGCACACTTGACGTTGGGCGCAAACTGCGCGTATGTAGCCGAGCTTTACTTCCGAGTGCATGTGGGCGCGGGGATGGTTTGTTTTGATCGTGTCACAACATCGTCAAACATCTTTCTTCCTTTCCCCCATCTCGCGCTCTTCCATCCTGGCCATTTCCACCTCAATCGCTCACTGGATGCATGAATCTCGCTCATTCACAACCTCGTATGGTGCGTGAGTGTTTTTACTCAAGTTTGCGTCGCGGAAATGGCTCCAATAACAATCCCTGCCAGTGCGGCCCGAGCCAACTTCCACTGACCCTGGTGGCATTGTCTCTCAACTTCGAGACACTCCTAAACGAGATCTGCCCCAAGCTGCACGCCCGCAAAGCCCCATCACCTGGCACATCGACAGTGCCACCCTCGCCACCTTTGACGCGTTCATCATCGGCATCCCCATCCGCTCCGGTAACTTCCTTGGACAGCGGATCTGCAGAAGGTGTGTCTCTTCCCTCTGCGTCGGCAGAGCGACTGATCTGTCTTGCCCTTGCAGGTATTCTGGGACAGCCCCAACAGCAATGGGTCACCGGTGTGTTTGCAAGCAAGTATCTATGCTGACGTTTTCGTGTGCACCGTGGGACCATCGGTACCCCCACCCACCGTGCATGCTGTTGCGTATTATCTTGATTTTTTTTCTTCGTCTCCATACTCGCGTTGCACAGTCGATTCAGGGACTTGCATCAGGCCGGTTGACTTGTCCCAGATCCCAATGTGTCCTTCATATTTTGCAACCAAACTTTTACTGACAGATTTAGCATTGCCGGTACAACCTTGATGCTGCTTGAATTCCAAGTACGTGCCTCTCTATTTATATCCAAATCACTCATTCACTGACTTCCTCCTTGCAAGGCTGCTGTAGTCTCACTTGTGCTGCGCTTTCCATTAACTGACTGCCAAATTCAAAACCGGTGTGTGGAGGGCAGTCAGTGTTGTACGTTGCCTATACCTGGCACGCGAGGGGTACTAACAAATATCTTTGCTCTGACTTAGAAACCGGCGCATCCAGCCTGCGATCGAATTCGAAGGGAAGCATCGCATCCCGCTGTACAATGGGCTGATGTGGGGCGTGGAAGGTGGATTGGTTCATAATGAATTGCATATGTCATTGTTCAGTATATACATGTACTTAACTTTAATAGTCGCAATTTCAATTATCACTCTTTCTTTGCTATATCAGCCAGCCTTCCTGACCAATGTGCAATGGCCCAAATCATACGCTAATGTCGCTCTAATGAAGTCTGGCACAAGGTATATTACCCCAAAATTACCGGGAAATATGTGGAAATTTATTTTCCATGTTACTAGAGTGCTTATGCAACTAACCGAACATATTCGGGTGAATTACCCCGAAATTCGGGCCAATACAGGACTATTGCCAATGGGGGCTTTCCCTGATGAGGGTGATGTCACATGTGACTGGCTCTTCGGATCAACTCGAATCTCTCTTCTCTGCCACCCTCGTCGCTGTGTTAATTGCCTTCATGGTACTGCTGACCAAGTTGCTTTTATAGCGCTCACATATAACAACCTGTCTGCCTCCTATCAAATATCCCTGCCCCAGCTCTTGTCACAAGCTCAGTCGCCTTGGTGGCACTGAACCAAATCTACGCCAGGCTCCCTCACGGCAGATCCAGTGTTGGAGACAGCGAGTACATTGTCCTGCATCCCTTGTCCTCCTTCTTTACTGACTTCATTCTCTTTTTTTCCAACTGCAGAGTTACTTGTAGCGCATGGCACCATGTCTGTGAATTGGTATGTTCTACTTGCATGACCGTGGTTTTCTGTCCTTCCCTTTTGCTGTAGCGTTCCTCAAGGTGCAATGGGACGGCAGCCTGCACTGCAACCAGCCAGTTTATATCACCTACAAAGGCCACAATGATGTTGCCACAAGTGGTCATTGTCAATGAGGTGAGTTTTCCCTTGAATCATTTCTTCTGCCCAGCGGCCTTGATTACGATTTCCTCTGTATAATTGACACCTAAATTAATCGACGATTAAATCAATACTAAAATTATTTAGCGGTAAGCCATTCAATGTCAGGGAGCTCAAACTTGATTAAGCCCTGCAACTCCAGATTAATCGCCAGAAGATCGATGTTTAATCACATTGCAGGATTAAACACAGCCTCTTGGAGGTTCTAATGTGGTCATTTATGGTACAGATTCTGTGGTGGCTTTCGAGATTTAATCACACAGCTGGTTACATTGTCAAGATTAATTATATGTACCCATCCTGAGATTAATCTATGTTGCTACAGGGAATTGATCATGGATTCGAGGTGCAGAGATGGTTGGGGTGTCTAGGTTAATCCTACATACATACAGCTTGTACTACTACAAGATCAATTTCGGGGGCAGGATTAATCTGCCGAGCTGATATCACTGGCAAAATGTCAACAAAGCTTGGCACAAAACCACTCGCTCATCATCCTCCCTGGGGCCAAGCCAGTGAGCCGGGATTTCCAGGTAGAATTCATCCCTTTGCTACTCCATATGTCAGCCGTGAAACTAATTTTCCCAACAGAAGCCTTCTGTCAGCACAGAGCAGATTCCGGGTTCTGAGGTGACGAAGGTGACTGAAGCACGAAGAGTTCCAAACAAATAAGCCTGGAGTTTAGACTAGAATAGTGTAAAGTACAGGGAATTAACCACAGCTTATATACTAAAGTCCCTAGGGGTTGTAAATTAAGGTACAGTGTCCAACAGCAACAGACAAGATTAATGCAAAGTAAATGAAGGGGTATATGAACGTAGAGGGGGGATCGGGAACCCGAAGGTCGGGGAACCGATCGAAACCGTTAGAGATCCTAAAACAGTGTCCTGGTTTGATTGATCAGATAGTTGATCTGATCAATGATCGGGTTGTTCGGTTTGTTCGGGTTCTGGAAGTAAAATTAAAAGACGATTCATGACATTACCCCCCCTCGAGGTGAAACCCGCCTCGGGTTTCACGATCGACACCGCTTCTTGCTCCACAGGTCCTGGCCTGTGATGACCCACTTCCGTCCATGTGCGGTCTCCCTGAGAGCCGCCGGGTATTTCTCGTAGAAGTCCTCAAGACATTCGGTAGAATCCCCCAAGTGCTCCAATGGTTCCCAGGTATTATCCTCGGGTCCATAACCCTCACAGCGAATGAGGTATTGCAAGCGCTTCCATTTTTTGTTGAGGCATATCTTCAGCACTTCTGCGATCTCGTAGAGGTCAGCCCCGTCTATCACATCCGGCGGAGGAGGATTGGCATAGTGCTGATGAGCCGCCACCGGTGGAACCCAGGGTCGAAGGAATATGGTGTTAAAGACCGGGTGAACTTTCCAGGAGTCGGGGAGTTTAAGCTCGTAGGAGATGGCCCCAACTTTACGGATGACCGTGAAGGGACCATAGGGTCGAACTTCAAACTTCTTCGTCGGGCAATGAGTGACCAAATTTGCCCCAGAAAGGTACACCTTATCACCGGGTTTATAGTCGGGGTCTGCCTGTCATTTGGCATCGTAGAACCTTTTCATTGTCTCCTGCGCTGCTCGCATGGCGGCCCCCGCTTCCTCTTGAACTTTCGACATCCGGGTTGCAAATTTTGTTGCATCTTCGGTCGGTACCTCGAGGCGTGGTTCTGTGCCCTTTCGCGGATGGAAACCCATGGTCACGAAGAAAGGACTGAAACCCGTAGTCTTGCTGACCTGGTCGTTGTGGTTGAATTCCGCCAGAGTCAACCAGTCCGCCCAATCATCCTGCAAGAAGTTGGCGAAAACCCGAAGATACTGCTCGATGTTTTGGTTGACACATTCGGTCTGTCCATCGGTTTGCGGGTGATAGGCCGTCGAGGCGTTTGACTTTATGCCCAGGAGTTTCAACAGATCCCGCATGAAGTGTCCCATGAACTGCGTCCCTCCGTTGCTGATCACCACCTCGGGCAACCCGAAGTCCTTCCACACATGGTCGCGGTAAATGCGCGCCATCCCTTCTCCACCCAAGTGCTCGGTGCAAGGCACCACCCGGATTCCTTTACCTAGTCGATTCACTATCACTGTGATAGAGTTGTACCCATTACTGACAGGTAGCTTGGTGATTAGGTCCACCGAAACATTCTGCCACACTCTCTCCGGAACCGCATTAGGATGTAGTGGTCCTCGGAGTTTGGAGGGAAAAAGCTTCGTTCTTTGACACACGGGGCAGGCCGAGACGTATCGTTTAGCGCCCGATAGCAGAGAGGGCCAGTAGTAGTTCCGGGTTACTAGTTCCGCCGTTCGGAACTGTCCTGGATGCCCGGAGATGTAGTCGTTGTGGTGTGCTCGCAGAATCCGGTGTCGTAGATCTCCGGTGGGGGGAACGTATACGGTTCGATACCGGGTTATGAACCCGTCCTCGTGTTCTTCCCAGCCCTCGGCCTTTTCTTCTAGCGCTTTCTTCACCACATCTTCCCAATCAGCTTTCCCAGCCTTGATGTCCTCCATGAATTGATCACCCGCCGTGTCGTCCAAGACAGCTGGCATGGCTTTCAAAAATTCCTCCCCATCCATCCTCCGGAAATACTGTTCCGGCAGCAGCACAAGATTCGAATTATCCTGCGCCCCCTTCTCATGACCGCTTGGCCTCGAAAGCGCGTCGGTTTTCACGTGTTGTTTTCCGGGTTTGTGAATGAGCGTGAAGTTGTATTCACTCAGTTCCAAAGACCACTGAGCCTGTTGTCTATTGAGCTTCTTTGTTGTGGTGAAGTACTCCAGATTTTTGTGGTCGGTCCAGATCTCAAACTTCAGCTGACTGCCCTGCAGATAGTATCACCATTCGTAGAGGGCCCGCATAATTGCCAACATTTCCTTGTCGTGGATGTTGTAGTTCCGTTCGGTGTCATTTAGTCCCTTGGACGTAAACGCAATCGGAACCCAAACCCCGTTCTGGCACTGCGTCAAGCATGCCCCCATGGCATAATCCGAGGAATCCGCCTCCACCTGCCACTCCCCAGCGTCTGTTGGGAATGCAATACGGGTTGCGATGTTACGGCCAATATTAATTGGTCGAACACATTCTTCTCCAGTTCTCCCCACCTCCACTTGTAATCCTTCTGAGTGAGACGAGTCAACGGCTTCGCGTGGTCCCCGATTTCTTTGATGAAGTGTCGGTAGAAGTTGAGGAACCCGAGGAAGCTTTGTACATCCTTGACATTCCTCGGGGTTGCCCATTGTCGAACGCCCTCAACCTTTATAGGGTCCATCTGAATTTTCCCATCCCCGATGATCACTCCCAGGTATTTGACCTCCCTCTGTTCAAATTCGCATTTCTCGGGTTTCAGGAATAATTTGTTTTCCTGAAGAATCCACAAGACCTCCTTAACCGTGGAGCGATGTTCTTCCAGTTGTTCCAAATAGATGAGAATATCATCCAGATAAACAATAACCCGTCCTTCCGCGATAAGATCCGCAAAGATGTCGTTCATCATGGATTGGAAGGTGGCCGGCGAGTTCGTAAGGCCTAAGAACATAACCAACGGCTCCCACAACCCTCAATTTGTGACGAATGCGGCTTTCTCTTCATCCCTTCCTTGATCCGGATATTGTTGTATCCCCATCAAACGTCCAATTTAGTGAACCAGGTTGCCTTACGGAGTATGTGCATGATCTCCGAGATCAACGGAGGAGGGTATCGGTTCTTGATGGTAAGAGAGTTCAACTTCCGATAGTCCTGAACAGGTCGTAGTTTCCCATCCTTCTTCTTCACAAAGAAGAAGGGAGAAGCTCATGGTGATTTCGAGGGGCGAATACGTCCGGTTTCCACATGTTCTTTAATGAATGTGTCCAGTTCCGCCTGTTCTTTAATGAACACGTCCAGTTCCGCCTGTTCCAGAACCGACAAGGGAATACTCCGCCCCTTCACGGGTTCTGCGCCAGGTTTCAATTCTATTGTGTGGTCCCATTTTCGCTGTTCAGGCAGCTTGTCGAAGTCCTTTTTCTCGAAGACCCCTCGAAATTCCTCCAGGTAATGAGCGGGGACGCTCTCTTCCAGTGTCTAAGCCCCCTTGGCTTCGTGAGCCGCAACTGCCAGTTTCGTGGCCACGCTACCCATAGCACAGAGGTGTTCGGCGTCTCGCGTATCCAGGACGTCTTCAGGATACATCTTCATGACGAAGATGCGGTCTCCCTTCTTCCCATAAGCGAGCGCATTTACAAGCGGCCGGACACCTGGAGAAACAAATGGTCTGTTTCTGCCAGTCGATCTCCAGGTTGTGTTGTTTCAACCAGTTGAACCTGATGATGACATCGCTCTTCCCAGTATCCGTTACCGCAAACAAGAATATTTCAGCATGGTCCTGCATTCGGAGGTGCATGCACGCAACGTGGGTGATGTGTCCTCCTTTGTTGAGGGAACCGTCCACGTTGTAAACTGGAACTGCCACAGCTAGGGGTTCCACCTCAATCCCATGTTCATCGACGAACCGCTGGCTCATGAATCCGTTGGTAGCCCCGCTGTCCAGTAACCCGACCACTGTATAACCTTTAAGGTTGTTCAGTCCTTTGAGGCTCATTGGAACCATCATGGAGTTCCCAGTGGCTCGGATATACTGTGGTGGCCTCTTTCAAGTTATCCAGTATGCCCAGAGCATCAGGGAAGTAAGCCGTCCGGATTTCTTCCACCATTTCGTCGTCCACTTCCTGTCTCCTGGCCAGGTGAGTCCACTTGGTGATGATCTCCCATGCCTTCCATTCTTGGGCCCGCGCCCGGGTTGCAACCCGGTGCGCGCTTCCGAGGGGGAGTCTGTGCCATTCCGCTTTCTCCCGCTCGGGCTTCCGGGGTTTTTTGCCCCGAAGGAGAAACAGCTCCCTCACTCTCTTCTATCTCAGAGGGAGTCCTCGCTCCCTCTTCTTCCATTTCCACTGTGTCTTCCTCCACACCGGGTTCTTCGATAGTCAAAACAGAGAATGAATTGTTCGAAGTCGTTACAGGTGAGGGGGTTATACAAGAATCTGAGGGCACAGTCTTCACTCGGATTCTTCGGGAAAATCCTCCTTCCCAAGGTGTTCCTCCATCATTTCCGTAATCAACGCCCAGAACTGGGGGTTGGTGGGTCCTCGGGTAGTGCAGTTACGGGCCATGTGCCCGACCTCTCCGCACTGATAGCATCGGGGAACTGGCTTCTTGCTGACCGCCCGGTCTATATCCATAGGCGCGGGTCCCGCGTTAGGGGCCCCGCCAGTGACAACCGGAGGTGGGACGACGGCAACCGGGGGATTCACTGGAGCGCGTTGCTCATTCCTGCGAAAGAAGTTCCCCCGGTTCTGGTTCTGTTGCACCTTGGGCACCGTGACGGGACGATTGCGAAGCGCGCCATCCATAACGTGGAAGGTGCGATGCAACCCGTCGTGCTTGATGACCGCCACCTTCCAGTCAGCATAGGTGATTGGTAGTGTGGTTTGTCCGTAGACGGACTGCAGAACAGGCTTCAGGATTCCTTGTTTGAGGAGCCAGATAAGTGTGGTTTCATCGTAACCCACGGTGTTGTTGTATGTGTCCAGGAGTGTGAAGTACTCCATGGCCGTTCCCGCCCCCTGGCGTAGCTTCTCGATTTTAGCCTGCGCGATTTCCACCTGTGCCCCTCCTTTGAAGGCATCAATGAGGTTCTTCTGGAAGACCTTGTAACTCCGATACAGGGGAGTATCGGGGTCCCTCGGATTGCGCATGGCCTGCACAATGTTGTTGGCCCGTGCCGCTGCCGACCCTTCCTTCATGTAGTACAGGACAAAGGTGATCTTCGTGCTGTCTCTCTCGTATGTCAGGTTGTCCAGGAAGTGCAACCAGCACTCTGCCAGATAGGAGTCCACCAATTCGGAGTCTCCTTTAAATGGGGTGGGGGCGGCGACACAGGCCGTCTTCACCTGTTTAGTCTCCCTGGGCCCTCCCGTAGAGGCTCTTCCCAAGGCTACGAGGGCATCACGCAAGAGTTGTTGCAAATGGGTGTTGTCCTCGCGGAGCAGACAATTCTCTCCACAAAAGTTCCCCAGTTCCTCCTGCATCACTCCGAATTGCCCTCCCGCGTGTTGTAGGGCCTGCAGCAGGACGCTGTCCCTCTCTTCGCCTGTTAGGGCGCCAAAGCTCTCCATCGAGGGGAGCACATAGTCGTCGCTCATCGTGTTACGTCCAGTCAGGTACACCGTGTAGAGACACTATTCTTTTGTCAGCACAGAGCAGATTCCGGGTTCTGAGGTGACGAAGGCGACTGAAGCACGAAGAGTTCCAAACAAATAAGCCTGGAGTTTAGACTAGAATAGTGTAAAGTACAGGGAATTAACTACAGCTTATATACTAAAGTCCCTAGGGGTTGTAAATTAAGGTACAGTGTCCAACAGCAACGGACAAGATTAATGCAAAGTAAATGAAGGGGTATATGAATGTAGAGGGGCGATCGGGAACCCGAAGGTCGGGGAACCGATTGAAACCTTTAGAGATCCTAAAACGGTATCCTGGTTCAATTGATCAGATAGTTGATCTGATCAATGATCGGGTTGTTCGGGTTCTGGAAGTAAAATGAAAAGATGATTCATGACACCTTCCAATCTGAAGTCAGCACCGAAAAAATCAAATTGAGTCTCACTCACATGAAAAGCGGTCTTCAAATCAACATAGTATAGGTCCCAGGCTTTCAGAACAAGCTTGGTGAGCTTCATGCAGTGAGGGATCTCCTTATCCATGCCACGTAGGCCATTTACGTCACTCTCTCATCCTCCATCTACGGCTCGGTGTCTCTCATTCCTTTGTTCCTTGGGGGCAAGGAACCCTAAGAGGGGATACTGTTACGTCCATGCACATCCGGGAGCATCCGGTTAATTCGGACGCTTTATCCATCCGGTATATTTAACCAAACTGGATCTCCAGCTCGGTTACTTCCAACCATCCGGACATGTCGTTCGTGCCTCGGGCATGCGTCCGATCAACATGCTGATGCATCCGGCTTTGTCTGTGATGCATGCCCTTGGGGTTTTACACAATGAAGGATTACTGAGTGTTTCCCCATGTTTGTTCATATGACTTATGCACACATGCTTTCCTCTTATTGTCTTTATTGTTTTCGACAAGTTCTTATTGTCTTTACCTTACTTCTCGCTACATTTGGATTATCTCCATACTTAGTATAAATACCGTTATTACTCTGCATGTATCTTCAGTTGATAATTAACGTGCTTTGCCTCCGCATTGCTCCGTCGTCCGACCTTTACCTTCATCCTATCTCGACACCAAGTTAGTTGGTGTACCCGCTCACTTCATGGTATCACTTTGCATCTGGACCAATCCGTCCGGCTCTATTCACCCATCATCCCGCAATCCGGCCGAGCTCGCTTAAATCCGGCCGGTTATCCGGAATCCGTCCGACACAGATATAACATTGCTACTCCATATGTCAGCTGTGAAACTAATTTTCCCAATAGAAGCCTTCCAATCTGAAGTCAACACTGAGAAAATCAAATTGAGTCTCACTCACACGAAAAGCGGTCTTCAAATCAATGTAGTATAGTTCCCAGGCTTTCAGAACAAGCTTGGTGAGCTTCATGCAGTGAGGGATCTCCTTATCCATGAAAGATTCACGAAGGAGTAACAGATCACGAAAGTCACGACTTTTGATCAGATGGATCAACTATGAAACTAAGTCAGAGTGGAAACACGGCCAGGGAGTAACATACGAGGTTGTTTGACACAAAGACTTTGACCAATTGCTCCTGGAATGCCGCCATAGAGAATGGCACTCTTTGTGCATTAACAATATGTTGTTTGTCTGCCTGCTGTCGAAGAAATTCCGGTAGTTTGTTTTTAAACCCGTATTTCTGAATTGCGGCAAGGTATGTTCCATGCGGCCTTTAGTATTCTGAAGATGATAGCAGCAGGTGCGATGGGCGTGGGTTCACGGCAGAGGACTGACACTTGCCATGTTAGTGCACGAACAAACAAAGAGGAAGACAGTATGGGAACCACACCCAGAAATCTCCATGGCATGCAGCCATGGGTCTTATTCAACATGATTTGAATCACTCATTTCCACCTTGAAGTATCATCTCCCTTAAGTTCCACTGTCAATACGAATGGTGTCTTACCTTCACTGTTGCTAGAAGTATTCTCGATGGCTTTTCCTGCTTCAAGAATCAACAATTGTCAATGCAGTCTGACGTAACCCGGCTTTCACCTGAGCACAGCCTTGCACATCCATCTTTCTTTTTTACCACCATGTCGAGTGCCTACCTACCTACCTACCACCTTGAAGTATCATCTCCCTTAAGTTCCACTGTCAATACGAATGGTGTCTTACCTTCACTGTCACTAGAAGTATTCTCGATGGCTTTTCCTGCTTCAAGAATCAACAATTGTCAATGCGGTCTGATGTAACCGAGTATATACCAGAAACGAAAACGAAAACAGATATATATAGAGCGGCAGGGCAGAGCCATTGATGGCCCCAGATAGCCCAGCTGGTATGGTAAACCTTTTCAAAAAGACCATGCTAAGTACTGGACAGGCTTTTTGTAAAAAACCATGGTATCTCTCAAAGTAGACTTTTAAATGTCCCATGCTAAGTGTTAAAAAGGAATTTAAAGCAAAGCAGGAAAAATGCCCAAAACAAGGATTGAACAGGTGACCACTAGATAATATTATTATCCAGCATTGTTACCACTACACCAAGCAAGTGATATTGGGCTGTGAAGCTACCCCAGCTAGGGTAAGCCTAGGCTTACCCTACCTGGGACTGCTAATACCCAGACCTAGGGCAGGCAAGCTGCCCTAGGTCTTTGAATATTGTTTGTCACTATTTATTATGTGTTTCATAATATCTACTAACCCTAACCAACTCTAACCTCTAACCAAAATAATAAATACACCTGAAGGCAAAGGCACTAACCCCTAACTCTAACCCCTAACCCAAACCCTAACCACCCTAACCCCTAACCAGGCCCTATGTGGGCCCTACAGGGGTGGTGCAAGGCTTATTCTGAATTTCCCTATTGAGTATAGATTAATGTGGCTAGTACATTGTTATAGCTTTGATAGTGTAGTGGTTAATGGCATGGCTAGAATGATGGCCATCATGCAAGGGTTTTTGGTTCAATCCCCGCCATGAGCTTTCTTTTATTTCTCCTTTTGGGGCTATTTGAGAGATACCAGGGTTTTTTACAAAAAGCCTGTCCAGTACTTAGCATGGCTTTTTTGAAAAGGCCTACTGGATCTAGTGGATAGCCGATGCACCATCGGTTAATTTGACAGTCACAGGCCGTGGGTTTAAGCCAGTGGTCCGGACATCAGATCAATGTCTACGAAAACGAAAATGACGGATAGCCGAGATGCAACCTCAGCTAATAGCGTGGGCTTGTCCAGACATCAGATCAATGGTTGGCATCAACAACATGACATTTTTACGGCCTGTTTGTGCCTCCGTCATCCACATGCCCAAGTACAAAAAGACTGATTTGGACAGGGATATTGGCAGGCTGCTCAGCAAGGCCAGCAAAAAAGCATCTGTCACCTGAGGACTACCAGGAGCTTACCGATTTGCTCCAGCAACTTGCAGATCTCGATGACGATGGCGTGGATGATGGCGTGGATATGGATCCGATGTGGGCACTTGTAGCGAAAGCAGCAAAGCACCGGTTGAGCAAAGCAGACTGGGCCTCATTCCAGATTGGTGCAGCAGCCTCTCCTGATCAGAAAGCCGAACTAGCTATCTCAATACCAGCAGTTCTCTCCATTACCGCACCATTTTATACTTCGGAAATCCTGGCCGAGATCCCCAAGACGGACAGGAAAGGAATAAAATCTAATCCTTTTCTCGTGAAGCTGGCTAAAGGCGCTACTGCAAATCCAAATGGTTGTATCATGGTATCTTGAACCATATAACCATATTATCCAAAATCTCAGCTGACGACTGTTGGCGCAGGTTTTCCCTAAGCCTATCTTCTTCACGACCAACAACAAGAAGATGAAAGCTATCCCATTTAAACCTTTCTCCACCATGACCCAATTCACAAAGCACCCCCGCCGTGACGCCGTGATCACATTGGGGCTTGCACTTGTTTGGACGGAAAGACCGGTCACCATGTCGATGAATGACTGGGCTGCTCATGATCATCACGCCAACCTTATATTTCTTGTTCATCATCCTGACCACAATGGTCCCGGCAAGGCCATTGTGATTGGGGAGCCCAATGTTTTCCGGAACGCTGATCGTACCCAGCGAGCAATTTCGGAGAGCCGGATGAAGGAGATGGTGAAGTCTATCAAAAGGAGGAGCACTCGGTCTGGGTAAACAAGGTGAGGGCCGAGCAGAACGGCGATGGGAAGTGTCTGGAGCTGGTTTTGAGATGGATGGTGGATCTTGTCGTTGGTGGTGTTGATGGGCTTAAAATTGGGAGAGACATAGCGGGGTGGGTCTTGAAAATGAAGGATTTCCTACCTACTCCACATTAGTGTAAAGATCTTCTGTAGAATCAAGCAAAGATCTTGTCAGCTCTTGGACTTGAGTTTGGTTCAAATGTCAGATGCCAAAAAATGTGCAACACTCATGCTCTTGTCGAGAACATCGCTCTCCCAAAAAAGGTAATTTTAGGGTGTGCTTGAAGATTTGCTTTGGCGTATCCTCAACTGCAGCTGGAATTGAAAGACACCTCTCAAGGACACTGCTTGGATCCTCTATACTCATATTCTGGCTGAATATTGGATGCCACAAGCAAATTGCAGGCCATTTTTATCAAGAATATTCTCGCTCTCCCGAAAAGGCAATTTCGATGATTTTGCTTTGGTGTGTGCCCAATTGCGGCTGGAATTGAAAGACACTTCATGAGGACATTTCTTGGACCCTCAAAAGTCATATGCTGGCCAAATGTCAGATGCCACGAGCGAATTGCAGATAATATTATCCATAATATTCTCGCTCTCCCAAAAAGGCAATGTCTCAGTGTACTCGAAGATTTTGCTTTGGCGTGTGCTCAATTGCAGCTGTAATTGAAAGAAACTTCACAAAGACACTTTTTGGACCCTTCAGAGTCATATTCCAGCCAAATATTGGATGCCACTAGGGAATCACACTCACACTCTTGTCGAGAACATTGCTCTCCCAAAACCGTAATTTTAGGCTGTGCTCGAAATTTTGCTTTGGTGTGAGCTCAACTGCAGCTGGAATTGAAAGAAACTTCACAAAGACACTTTTTGGACCCTTCAGAGTCATATTCTGGCCAAATATTGGATGCCACTAGTGAATCACACTCACACTCTTGTCGAGAACATAGCTCTCCCCAAAAGGTAATTTTAGGCTGTGCTTGAAGATTTACTTCGGTGTGTGCTCAATTGCAGCTAGAACTGAAAGACACTTCGCCAAGACACTGTTTGGACCATTTGAAGTCATATTCCGGCCAAATATCGGATGCCACTAGCGAATCACACTCACACTCTTGTCGAGAACATCACTCTCCCAAAAAAGGTAATTTTAGGCTGTGCTCGGAAATTTACTTCAATGCGTGCTCAATTGCAGCTGGAATTGAAAGACACTTCACAAAGACACTGTTTAGACCTCTCAGAGTCATATTCTGGCCAAATATTGGATGCTACAAGCTAATTTAATGCGCTTTTTCAACCAATAATGCCAACATCTTGTATTATGCTATCGGACTGAAAGGACAGAACAAACATTCTATGATCAAACTAAGTCGACCGGGAAAGTGGTGTAGGGTATGGATCTGATGCCAGGACCTCATCATCCCCATCAATCGGGTACTTAGGGTGTTCTTCGACGATGGTGTTCAATTTATAGTCCAATACATCGGAATTGAGGGCTGCTGCATAGTCAAAATCGGACCTGTGCTCCGCAATTGGAGTCATGCGTCGTGACCCAGGGAAAAGGTTCAATGCCTTCATTGGGGAAGCTGTATGTGGTGGAGAGTTGTCCAAATCAATGATTTCGTGTGATTGAGGAGCTGGTAATAGATCAATCAGATATTGGATGCAGAAACAAAATGAACGGAATTACTGCTTTGGTGATTTGGACCAGCTGCTCCAATCCTCAGTAACCAAAGCTTGTCAAAAATTCAAGGGACCTACTGCAGGATGGAGTGAAACTCTCAATTTGCTTCCGGCTGGAGCTGGCAACTGGGCGGGTCAAATCATTGAGGCGAGCATTTAGACGCTGTATCTCCAAGTCCTTTTCCTTGGATGATTTCTCAGTGGCCTTCAGACGAGATCGAAGCCCTTTGGTTGCTGGATCAGAGTTTACCTCTGCCTTCTTCTGTCATGACCTCACGTGGCGAGCAGCTTGGGAAGAGAATCTGGCACGGAGGGAATTATTCCCATTCTCCCATATCCCAGATTCGAGGGATGCTTTGATAATTCGGGCATTCTCGCCATCAAACTCCCGTGCACTATAACATCCAAGGTAAGTGACATAAAATTTGTGATTTGTTGACTGGACCTCAAAATTGCCTCGTATAATGTAGCATTTGTTTTGTTCACCTGGTTGTTGTGCGCATGTGAGCCTTCAATCGGATTTGTATCAGACGGTGTTAGATCCCAAAATTTGGGGCTCATTCAGCTCAGTTGGCGGTTCAGGGAGGGTAGCAACCATGGATAGCTGACTTTGTGAGTCCACCAGGCTTAATAGAAGAATGAGCCACAGAGTGAAATTGAAACTGAAACTTACCTTTCAGTTTGGTGTTTTGGGATTCACCGCAAAATGTGTAATACTCTTGAATGTCTGCATCTGTCTCCAAGTATGGAAACGAGAGAAGATATTGAAACTCCAGACTGTCCATGTACGTCTCCAATGCAAATACACCGCTGAAGAAGTCATTCAGTCACTCAGTAACAGGCCTAAGTTTGAAATGCAACACACCGTTTGAAATGCACAAGGCAAGTCTTCCACACAAACATGAGGATGGTGTCAACATCGACTGTGGCTACACCATCGACTGCCTTCAGGTTCAGCCGACGCAAAATTATCACATCACCAAGAGCTTGTGCTTGAGCACCCTCGGAATCCCCAAGCGCCCCAAGAAGAGAGGACGACTTTGAAAAAACCTTGAAGTTGAGACTTTGGCCTGTAATTGTTTGAATAGCCTCGAAGATGCCATTCCAGACCAGGACAAAGGCCTCCCTAGTCGCACGGTTACTCCAGACTCAGCCTATGACAGTACCTGTAACCAAGATATAATCAATTTCCACCAACCCGAATAGCAGCAAGGTACGCACACCGGTCCAGACCATTCAACCACACCAAAAGCTTCCATTCGTTGGTAATCCCATGAACGACAGCAAATGTGGTGTCTACCATGATCCAGGAGGCTTCAAGCATCAAGGCTGCAAGCTCAGGGTTCACCGTAACAATGACATGAGTATCATCAGCCAATGTATTGACCGCATGAATATAGCGCTGCCCAACTTCACGAGCTTGGTCTAGTTCAAACTCGAGCTACACCGCTAAATGTGCCAGCTGTTTAGATATGGATTGGCCGAATATCAAGATTGCCCATACCTTTTAGACCTGTCCCGTAAGGGAATTTCTGAACTTTCTTGTTGAACACAGACTGGCGTCTCTTGCGGGTATCGATCAGGCTTGGGTGGATTTCTTGCGGGATTTTTACATCAAGCAACCGCTGAGTACTTGCCGCTTAAAATGCACTTGTCAGACTGCACATAAGGATAGAGATTGGGCCCACATTTATCCACGCGAAGGGTAGTGGCTCCGACTGTGCCTGTCCCATTGGTACACTGATCGTACTGACTGGCAGCAGCAAAGGGCACCCTCCTCCGAGGGAACAGCGGATGATTGTGATGCCGGCCAGCTGCCGGGATGATGACGGGGTTAGGGTTATCCTACTATTTGGTCTTTGATGCACATAACCGGCGATCACCTCCGGCATCACTTCCATCCATTGCTGAGCACTTGACAGCAAATAATGCAATACCTGTCCTTCCTCCAGAATTTATAGGAGCATTTTTTGTCCGCAGATCTGAAGAAGAGGCGTTGGGAATTGATGCAGCCGAAACTGCGCAATGGAGGAGGCAGCATCAAGTGCCTGACAGTGATGCATTTGATCAAATGTTCCCGCTCTCGAACATCCCGGTTCCCGTATCAGAGAAGCGAGAGCGAATACAAGCTCGACACAATCAAACACTTCAGAATCAGACCGCCATAAAGCAAAAAACCCGCAGTTTATGCTTCACTAGCCTAGTCAAATGTACGTATTTAAAACAATGTTTACCTGCATCCGGTTCCTCATCCGGGGCTCGAATCAATGAGAACATGGTATTTAATGTAGGTTTAGACAAAAGAATGCTTCCTTGTGCCCTGCGCATGATCTACAGACGCGCCGCGACTTGCGCGCGACGCGGTTGATGGAAGTGATGCCGGAGGTGATCGCCGGTCACGTGCATCAAAGACCAAAATAGTAGGATACAGTCGGGGCTGATTTCACGGTTTATTTTAGTGGCTACCCCTTGGCCTTGCACATCAATCTTTCTTCCTTACCACCATGTCAAGCGCCCAGAACGCCGTAATTTCCGCGCCCGAGCTCCTCGAGCTAATCCTTTCTCATCTCCCTATGCGCGATCTCCTCATTATTGCACCCCTCGTCAGCAAAACCTGGCAATCTACCACCCTCACCCCTTGCTTGCAACGCGCCCTCTTCTTCGAACCGGATCTCTCATCAGAACGCATTCGAAACCCCATCCTCGCACAACTATTCCGTCCCTTCTTCCCCAGAGGCTGGAACTGCTGGGCCTGGCCAGAAGCCAAGGACATCCAATCGATGCCCTGGTTCAAGGCGCCCAAGGCGTTCCAGCGGCCCGAGGCAAGCTGGCGCCGCATGCTCGTCGCACAGCCGCCCGTGCAGACGATGCGTATCACGGAGGAATGCCATGCCCCGGGCGGCGGCTACCGCGAGCGCCACGCTGACCTCGGTGATCTGTCAATGCGCATGGGCTTCCTCCACGACCTCACCCTGCCGCTCATTGACCGAGCCGCGTCTTCGTTCTGCGTGGGTTGGAACAATTATGACGACGATTTTGAGGACGATGCTATTAGTGTGCCCGAAATCGGGGATGAGTACCAGCTCGCCGAGGACGAGAGTGATCTCATCCTCACGGTCCAGACCACCCAGAGCAGTATTGGCACACAACCTCTCCTTGACAAAGAATTGTTCAGCGATGCGAGAAAGGACATCCCCATCGAATTTGGAGAGTGGGTGTAGGCTCCTTAAATTAAAAAGCAAAATCGTCGATGGAGGAAGAGTCGAACTTCAATTAACTGATATTTATTGCTCCTGATTTCAGTTTCAGACGTTGATGATATGCATCTCAAAGTTGGCTGATTGTTTCGAAGGTTTGTCACAAGGTCTGATTGGTTCTTGGGTCAGCGCAAGGGGTGAAATGGGCCTTGGAGAGCTCGTGCGTTGCATTGTCTGAGCCGCAAACGCGAATGGGTTTCTTGTTCAATGCAACGACTACAAGACGACACAGCAGCATGGCAGCCAGCTAGCAAAATAGCCATTTATCCATTGCGTTATACATATAATACGCGAAAAGACATATTTACATGCATGAACTCGAAAAAAACTCGAAGTTGACAGCCCGCACATACGTTCCCAAATATACCACAAGTCTCCAGTGTACTTACCTCCACCCATACTGGCGGAATGCCCCGAAAGTGACAACCACGAGCATGATCGTCACCATCCATGGGTATAGACAAGCTACACGGGGGGTAACGCAGAGAAGAGGGAGGGCTGGAGGGGCGCGCGCGAGGAGACCGTGAAGGGGGGTGCAACTCCACGTCGACGACACCGCGCCACGCAGCCGGTCCAGGATTACAGTAGCCGCGTTCCCCCATAGCGCTGCCGGCTTTTCTTCGATCCTCTCGGCCGTGCGCGATGCTTTGACGGAAGACCGACACGCAGACAAACAAGTGGAATGGCGGCGAGCGGCAGAGGAAGGATAGTAAGAGAGGAGGACGTTGGGATGATTAGGCCTGAGCCCGGGAGCTTGCGGAGGAGGGGAATCTGCACGGTCGTATGGGCAGAAGCACCTTCGACCACACCAGAGCCACGTCCACTCGAGGCCGAGGACGAGGTCCTGCCACAGATAGCGCGAGTGGAGGAGGCTGCCATCACTCCTCGTACGCTGTAGCTTCTCCACTTCCGGCGACATATCCCCAGGTTTTCTCGAAACGTCGCCACGTGGATCCAAAGGCCGTATGTACCTGGATGAGTGGGCAGCTTCCTCATCGTTCTTTGTTCTTTTGTTCTCTCGGTCCAAAGGGGGACCGCGCAGACGAGGTGCGTGGAGCAGGAGCGTGCCGAGAAGGATCGAGGGAAGTATGGACTGCCATGGGGGCAAGCAGGGGTGGTGCACAAGCTGCAGGGTGGCCGTAGACGTGGAAGTGGAAGGAACACGGTCGCCTCTCGCGGCGATGTACATCGTGCGCCAAGTACCAGAGGTAATTATGCCTGAGGCGGACACAACGTGCTAGGGCATTCATCTCTTGCCACGCTGCAGCTGCCTCCACCTCCCCCGCGTCACCAGCATCGCGTCCCCGCTCCGCGGCAGCATGTCGACCCCCGCCTACACGCGTCTCCTACGGTAGTCCGCCCCTCCCGTTCCGGCTGCTTCCCCACCGACGTCGAGTGCACGACGAGGGAGGTGGAGAGGTGAGACGGGAGGAAGCCCCGCCGACGACGTGGAGGTGGGCGAGGAGCAAGCACGCGCCGCCAACACGACAAATACGTGTCTTCCCTTCGTCGGATTCGATGACATCGAGTGCACGACGAAGGAGCTGGAGGGGGTGAGACGGGAAGAAGATGCGCGGGGCTCGCCGTGCATGGGGAGCAACAAGGTAAGGCGGAGGCGGAAGATTGGCTCAGATCACCCTTGTACTCCGAAGTATCCTTCCCGCTCACCCTATTTTCTCCCACCTCATAAGACAGCGCTGCCGCCCGCAATCGTCCCCCTTCAGCCCAATATCCGCCCAGTCTCTTTCATGGCTACAGGACAGATGCCTGCCGTCGCGCGCGTGCGTCCCTAACCCATCTCTCCCTTTTCTCCCATTTGAGGCCGACGCGCAGGGACTACCACACGCTGAGGAGTCGCTTAGGCGGATGGAGACGCCGAAGGGGAGGCGAGCGGGTGGATGCGGGGTGTGCTCGTGCGCGGCGGGAGGTGCGGGACCACGACGATGGGAGGGTGTATGGGAGGTGAGGTTGAGGATGAGGCGGGAGAAGGGTGTGCGGGGGAGCGGGGCGGGCACGGGCGAGGAAGATGCATATAATATAAACCTAGCCAGCCCGTCGATGTCGGGTGTGGCGGCAATGCGCGCGCATGGTACATCTCCTCCCTCCTCCTCTTTTCCGTGCCAGGGCCAGGCCCGACTACGGCGGCGTGTCTCCGATCGTGCGCCAGTGTCGCGAGCTCATCTCGGTTCCTCCTTCGAAGGACGCCGGCGCACAGGAAAGACGAGGAAGGAGTGAAATCGATGTGGCACCGGGGGAAACAGGAGGCAGGCGCGCGGCACAGAGGGCGGAGACGGCAGACACGGGTGGAGGGGAGGAAGAAAAAACTGAGGAGAGGTGCGCGCGCGGGTGCTGGTGGAGGTGCGGGTGGAGGTGCGCGCGCCATCGCGACACACTGGGGTCGGGTGGACGCAATGGAGGTACTCCCCGCCAGCGTCCGGCGCGTGTAGAGCGCGCGGACCCAGCCGCACCTCCGGTCGCGCACCCTCCTGTCTTCGTCATATCATACCCTCATCCCACGCCTCACCACACCGCGCCGCGCTCCACCCCGCTCCCGCGCTGTCCCCGCCCGCCGCCCGCCGCCCGCCGCCCGCCGCCGCCACCTCGTCTGATCCTTGCCAGCGCAGGGCGGGGACAGAGACGATACAGTGCCTGTCAAGCCGGCCAAACCTGTCACAACGACGCCAGGGCGGGCTCGGTGAAGTAGAAGGGGAGGGACGGAGGGCGGAGAGGGCAAAGTATGGGCGAATGTGCATGTACGCACACGCAGGACGGAAGAACAGACGTGTTTACCATCCGCAGTGTATTCCCTCCTGTGCAGCACGCTCCCCCTCCGGCCGTCGTACCGGGAGTCTCGAGCGCTGGAGCCGACCGTCAGCGTGCAGCTCCGACGTGATTGTGAGTGGGAGTGGACCCGCTCGAACACCACAAATCGTCGCAGGGATGCCCGTGACATCGTGCAGGCCGAGGAGAGCGAGGGGGGGTCCGTGCGCGGTCACTGCAGCATGCATGGCTAGGCGCGCGCGAAGAGGCATCCGATGTCAGTCAGGAGCGGGCTGGATACGAGCGGTGGCACAGACAACCCCACCGAGCCTCGGACGCGTCCCGGCCCCACCAACCGTGCGCGTAGAGCCGGCTGGCCTGCTAAAACGACGTCAGATGGATGAGACCTGTGGGAGAGAAGGAGGGAGAGAGGGAGGGACGGAAAGGGCGAATGTGCAGGACGGAGGACGAAAGAACAGACGTACCATAGGCGCGTGCGCGTCCACCCTTCCTTTCCCTTCCCTACCGCAGCTCCGGTGTCATTGCAATTTCATGTGGAAGACTCTGGTGGTGGCGAAAGCGAGCCTGCGGGGGATGCGATCCGAGTAGTCGTGGTCATCGAGGGCAGGCAGTGAGTCCCGACATGCACGTCAGTCTTCGTGTGCATGTTTAGAACAGCTCGGATGGTGGCAAGCCCGGACGAGAACCGAAGGGACCGGCAGCGAAGTCGAGAAGTCCCTCCGAGCTGCAACGGCCAATTCAAAGCCTTGTGCGTCCGAGGATAATAAATGGATTTAGAAAAGGGTCTGTCGTCCAACGTGCATTCAAAGGCCAACGAGTAAATTATCGCCCAATTACATTTCGACTGTAAGTAGTGGGACAGCGCAAGAGCATTGTCATGCCGTGACGGTGACATATATCGAAGATGTCAGCTCGTCTCCCCCACTGACGATCTTCCTCACTACTAGGGGTTACAAATCGAAACGACCACTTATAACGTCGGTTGGATTTTGGGGTGAAAGCCCCTCGGGCGATGTGCCGGATCCGGCAGGTCGGCATCGAGCTAATTTGGAGTTCAGGAATCAGCCGATGTCGCCGACACATGTTCGGCTTCGAAATCCGAACATGCCAGGAGCACACCGAAACTTGTGAGCGACTCGCGGGTAGCGAATATGAGACGCGGACTGGATCGATACTATTCGAAGACGCGAAGCCGGTGCAGCCGGATTCCGGAATTCAGGATCAAATGTGTTAAGATGATTGCATCCTTGAATACTATTACAGTAGTATCGATCCAGCCACGAAAAATTGTGAAACAAATCGCTGCGGTACATCTATGAATTAAACACTGCCTTCCTTCCCTCTCTCATTCACGTCGTCCAGTCGGTAATCCTCCATGGTGGTATCCACCTCCCGTGTGATACTGACAGCAAATTGGAGCTGACTGGGAGTCGGAGGAGAAGTTAATCTTCGACACCCGAACAAGACAGTTCGAGTGATGTTACGGTTGATGTGACGAGCGATCGGCAAGCAACAACAACCGGCGCAAGCGACAACAACCGAACGCCGCGCCGATCGATCGTGAGGGCGCGAGCTGGCAAAGTCGCAGGGGAGGATGGGCCGGGAGAAAAGAGCGGGAGAAGGAAGGAGAGGGAGGAGGAAGGAGGGAAAGGAAGAAGGAAGGGGAGGGGGATAAATTACATAGAGATAAAACCAAAGAAACAGACATAAGGATAGGGAAGACGCGCGAAGCGCGGAAAGAAAAAATCGAGAGCAAGGGCATTGAAAATTTAATGCTCACACAAAATTCGTGGTCCCAGTGTAGTTCTGCCAAGGGACTAGGACATCGAACGGAAGCGGCGCCGGAGGCATCGAGTTGAAAAATGCAAACACAGTAAATGATTTGGATGAGATGAGTTCAGTTGGATTGAGTGGTAGAACGAGGTGAATGAAGAAAAGATATTGCAAGCCAGCTTACTTTTAAGCACGACAGGCGGGCCACAAGTCCGGACTGATAGTGATTAAACGAGGTGCATTGAGGCTGCCTTGAGGCAAGTTAGCCGACGATCTGGATTTCTGCCGTTAGCTTTAGACACCGCGGATGATAAGCGGAGGCCAGCAGGCGGTGAACTGTCTTTTTACGGCCTCTGAACTGTGTCTTGATGCCCATTTCGACGGCCAAAGACAGTTCTTCTCCGCCAATGTGAACCTCGAAAGTTACACGCCTTGAAAAAAAGACATTCCAGTTGGCTCCATATGGCTCGGCAGACAGTTCTTGTCGGCAAGCAAGCCACCCGGCCATCGGGACGCCTAGGACGTTACAGTTGGTGATAATCACCACGCCTCCCATCCTCCCTTGCACTCATTCTGCCTTCCATCATCGTATTTCTTGAGCCAGTGAAGCTGGAATGAATCGTCGTTGGAGATAACAACACAAAATACACGTTTGGAGGATGCAAGACGCGTCAGATTCGCGTTTTGGACGCGTCACTGTTAACTGTTGACGCGTCGCTGTTAGCTGTTGACGCGTAACACGTGATTAGACGCCAGCATGCGAAACCAAACAACACTACTTACTTCCACATCCTTCGTTTCCTGCCACACTTTTGTTCTATCGTGCACTCTAGTCTCCCCACAACATAATTGTTGCTCCAGGTGCGCGACAATTTTTATGTACTTATGTTTAATTCCAATGTCTTCTTCCTGTTCTCGCCCCTACCAGTCGCGTCGCGTGGACGCGTTTACTCTTCAACGTAACGTCGTGGGACTTGTGACCGAACGCGTCGAGAATTCACGGACGTCCGTGAGTTCACTGGGCCACCCAATCTTTCAAGACTTCCCTACAAGCCCTCCAGCCACTTCGCCTCCCATGTCGTTGCCGTCTTCATTCCCCTGACATCGCCGCGTCCTTGTGGCCTATGGCGTGCTCTTCCACGGTCCTCCCGGCACGGGCAAGACCCTCCTGGCCCGCAGGTTTGCTGCATCGTGTCACCGGCGGCCGTCAAATAAGTATGTATTCTTTCTATATTTCCTTACAAGTATCTGACACTGTCCACAGCCTCCTTCATGCGCAAAGGCGCCGACATCCTCTTCAAGTGGGTCGGCGAGGCGGAACGGCAGCCGCGCCTCTTCAAGGAAGCCCGCACGCATCAGCCAAGCATCATCTTCTGGCTGCGCGGTCCTCGGTGTCCGTGGCAGCGTCGTTGCCGCAGCAGCTCACGCCTCTGCTCGGGGACGAGCGAGTGAAGACCGTGATTGGGCTCGTCTTACCCCGGCGCTGGAGGAGGCAGAGTATGAGGATGCTGGTGGGGAGAGCGGGGCGCTCGAGCGCGAGATGACGATGCAGGGTATGTTGTGTTGAGAACTCCTGCTATGACCGAGTTTCCTGATATCTCTACAGTGATGGCCTCTCTGCGTGTGTATCGTCTGCGGCATTCAAGCTTCCCGCCGTGTTCCCAGGATGTTCAGGCGTTTGGGGCCGTCCGTTGCCGAACGCGTGCGCGCTGCCCACGACGGTGCCGACTCCCTGCTGGTTTTTGTACCCAGCACAAAACAGCACATATCTCGGTCAGTTTTTGACCGAATCTCCTCAAAAAGCTACTCACCTCACCTCTAGGACGTCCTCGAGAGAATGTCCAGGTATTTTTGGCCGACCGCTGCCGAACGCGTGCACACTGCCCACATCGGCGCCGACTCCCTGCCAGATTCGTACCTGACCCAAAAACATTTGTTTCTCGGTCAGTTCTTTTCCTATTCATCTCAAATAAAATACTAACAGCATACCTAGGATGCTGTCTAGACCCATTTGAACTCTTATAATCTAGACTGTTTATAATCGCCTCCAGCACCATTTTACACTCCCAAATCAATTGCTTTACTTGGCATGCACTCGTCAATTCACTCCCTCACCCACAGGGCCCCACCGGCCACCCGGTCTCGGGTCCGGTGGCAGCCCTACAATGCTCTGGCCTCTGCCTCGACCTCTTCCATCTCGTCTCGTTCTCCCTCCATTTCTTATCTCAGCACCCCGGCCACTTCTGTATCATCATCGTCTCCTCCACGGGCCACCCCATTATGCGAAACAGAATGAATTAAACCCTGCCCTTCCATGCCGCAAACCCCCTGGTATCCCTTGCATTCGCTTCGGGAGAACTCAAAGAACAAATATGCAACCAGCTTAGTTGGTATGTCCTCGCCACTTTCATCTTTGCCGCCGTCGCCCAATCCGGTATCCCCAGATCAAGCCGCCAAGTCGCTATGCAAAATATGGCGCCCGCGGGGCATCCCACTTGTATTTTTGACCTCCTCCAGGGTCACAGTCGGCTCAGAACAACAAGCATCCCTACCCCCGAAATCCCGCAGACGCAACACCCAGTGGCCATCTCCCCACTCCCTCCCGGTTTCGTACCCAGCACAAAACCGCTTATTTTCAGGTGTTTGGGGCCGTCTGTTGCCGAGCGCGTGCGCGCTGCCCACGACGGCGCCGACTCCCTGCTGGTTTTATACCCAGCACAAAACTGGTTATATCTCGGTCAGCTTTTGACCGAATCTCCTCAAATAAGCTACTCACCTCATCTCTAGGACATCCCCGAGACGATATTCAGGCGTGTCTGGCCACCCGGTGCCGAACGCGTGCACACTGCCCACATCGGCGCGACTCCCTGCCAGATTCGTACCCAACCCAAAAACACTTGTATCTCAGCCAGTTCTTTTCCTATTTGTCTCAAATAAAATACTAACAGCATACCTAGGATGCTATCTGGAGGACGTTCGGGCGTTTGGTGGCCGAACGCGTGCGCGCTGTCCACGTCAACCCCGACGTCCCGCCGGATCGGCCCCCCGACCCAAAAACACTTGTATCTCGGTCAGTTCTTTTCCTATTCATCTCAAATAAAATACTAACAGCGTACCTAGGATGCTATCTAGAGGCGTTTTTGTCCACCCACTGCCGAACGCGTGCGCGCTGTCCACGTCAGCTCCGGCGGGACGTCGGATCAGCCCTCGGCCCAAAGGCGCTTGTACTTATCTCGGTCAGATCCTTTCCTATTCGTCTCAAATAAAATACTAACAGCATACCTAGGATGCTATCTTGAGGGTGTTCAGGTGTTTTTCCTCACCCGCTGCCGAACGCGTGCGTGCTGGCCATGTCAGCCCCGACGTCCCGCCGGATCGGCCTCCGACCCAAAAACACTTATATCTCGGTCAGTCCTTGACCCAATCACCTCAAATAAAATACTCAGCTTGTCTCTAGGACATCCCCGAGAGGTTTATTAGGCGTTTTGGGCCATCCGTTGCCGAACGCGTGCATACCGCCCACATCGGCGTTGACTCCCTGCCAAATCAGATCTGACATAAATTCATCTAAAAAATGGTGAATCCTCCTCCGATACTCTTGAAGTAAAATACTTATACTATCTCTAGGGTGTCCTCAAGGCAATGGCTACGCGTTTTGGAATCCCTGCCGCTGCACACACGCACGCGGACGTCGTTGGCGCCGACTCCCCGCCAGATCGGATGCGACACAGGACCTAGAGTATCAAGGTCAATCTGTGTCCTAATTTTCCCAACTAAAATACTATGAGAATCCCTAGAGTGATTTCTAGAGGATATGCAGCAAGATTGGACTGCCCACCGAGGCGTACGCGCACATCGACCCCGCCGATGTCGTCTCATTTTCAAATTTGATCAGACACCAAACCACATGTCTGCAAGTGCATGCCTAGCCACATATGTCCCGCAGGCGCGAATCCGCGTTTTCCGCGACACGTGTGGCTCGCGCGTTGGGCTGCTGCATGCCATTTTGGGATAGGGACAGGGCGGTGATCTAGACGGGGGTGTCGACTCCTCGGAACCTCCATGGCAATCTTTTTAAGGTATTTGGTTGTCTTTCTGTCCGTTGTCTTTACTTATGTCCTTAGGAACTGGAGCCGATTGCGCAGAAGATCTCTCTTCCCAATCTCGTTGTGCAAACAGGTTTCTTGGGGAACGCAACAGTTTACTGACGAACTACCTGTGAAAACGATACAGGAACCGAGGCTGTTTAGGGCAACATGACATCCAATTTCGGAGCTTTGTAAGGCAGTCTCGCCACCGTACGGTCCGCCTAGATAGCCCAGAAAATTTTTATCAGTGAATTTTAAAGTTTGAATCCATGGACATACCCAACGTAAAAGATCCTGGACTTCGTCTTCGGTCCGGGTGTCTTTAGACCGTTCAGTGACACGTTCTGTATCAATTGCTGCCCGCCGGTTGGCCGACTGTTTCGGCTGAGTTTTCTTGGGACCATTCCGTGGGCCTTTGTGGCTACGGCATTTGACAGGTGTCGAGTCACTGAGAGATAATGTCAGCTGAAGAATTTATGGCGAAGTCTCGAAAGCGCACCAGCTAGCAGGATCATTACAGAATTTCTCGCTTAAAGTCTGAAGACAAAGTCCATAATCGAGACACATGTCCTTCAGCTGTGCTTTGGTTTTGCCCTTCCTGTAAAATTATCAGCGATGACAGCACTGTCAAGCGTAAGCACGGATTGCGTACAAGCTACGCTCCTCGGTACCTCCCTCCTTTGCGGGAAAGATAAGCATGTCCCGCTCTGCTGCCGCTGCCACCTGGGAGCTACTAATCTGCAATGAATTCGCCATAGGGGACTCGGCAAGACCAGCACGCTTGAGGCACACCCAGGCAGCAGCAGTGCAGAGAACTAGGGGTACAAGCCACGCAAGCACAAGGAGAGTTTTGAGTATGGAGGGCGGGTGGCGGTCGACAAGGTCGGTGAAGCAGAGCTCGACGAGGCGGGCCGCCACGCTGACGGCGGCGAGCCCCGTCCCCGATCTGGAAAAAATGTAAGCGTCGGCCGATGGGATTTAATCCCGACAGAACACGTGGGCAAGAGCCAGTTCTAAGCGAGGCCCAATTCATCGCATCAACCGCATCAAAAGGGAGATGCCGGCGTGACAGAAACGTCTTTCCGGGGAGAGAAGTCCCCATCGATGATTTACTTCCATTCTGTGCCCAGCCCAATCCGACCCGCACGTGGATCAGCATGCACGAGATCCCAGTGATGGCAGGCCAGCAGTCAACCGCAATGAATTGCAAATTTGACCGAGACTGGTAGGTCGCAAAGAAGAAGATGCCCCAGGCTCTATTACTCGACGATTGAGTGAGTTGGAGGTCATTTGGGCAACGTCGAGGTTTACTGACGTGTAGAGGGCCGCGCTTTCAACAATAATTGCCAGAACAGACTGAAGGCCATTTGTGAGGAACTATATTCGAGGGGGCATGTAGTAGTACTTACTTGGAGGCTCCGGCTACCCGTACCACGGTAGGCCTTAATCGCGCGTGTTTGGCTCCACAGACGCCACGCAATTAAAGCTAAAGACGAGATAAGAAATGGCATGGATGAGGCCGACGGGAAGACTTGCCGGTGCTATAAAGATTGGTGCTTTGCCAGCAACAAATAAGTACTTGTCCAACAGCGAATACAACGATCATACGAGAAGGTAAACACGGCATTGCTGGTGATCCACCGACCAGCCTCGGACAAAAACACGTCCTGGCCGGGTTTGTATTGGGTAAACTGGTATGTGATTCCAGCACCGCAAGCTGGCAAGGATATAAATGATGAACCGCAAATTGAAGCGAAGCCATCCTACCACTGAGCCCCGCCAATGTGAGCAACGGGAATATAATAACGTACTTGTTGCGGCCCCACACAATCCATAGACGATGAATCTGGGACGAGATGACTCGGATTAGCGATGCATGGAAGTGAACGACTGCTCCCCACAATCAACGCATCGCCCACGGCTGACGCAGCCATGAGAAATCCAGTCTTGACCGTCTCAGTGAGCTGGGATAGATCACCGTAGAATCCCAGCGGAAATGTGCCGTTTTCGAAGTAAATGAAAGCCAAGAAGGATCGATCGATAGTCAAGATCCAATGCTGCATCGAGGAATGAGCAAGGTAATGCGTCGCAAACGGGCCTAACCGACCGCGGTAATACTCAGAAAAAGTCCGATGGCTCCAATGAACATTGGAGAGAGATAGATGGAACCGATGTACTTGGATCTTGCCTTTCGACTGAGAAGGAGAGCAATCGACGTGACTGCCAGGACAAGGTATACGCCGTAGAAGCAACTTTCTAACGCAACCGTTACGAGGCTGAGGGGTACAAGAGGAATATCCAGGGCCATTGGCTCAGCAACGGTGAGTGCGAACCAGGCCGCTCATTTATACCTGGGTATACATCTTAGTATACATCAAGATGGTGTATTGAAAATGGAATTACCCAACCAGCGACCCACACCCATTTCAAATTGAAACTTCTTGACAGGATCCGAGTCTCGCATCATGCGACATCTTGACAAGTAAAAATAACCTCAATGTAAAAGCCCACAACAATCTCCGTCTCGCTTAAAGCAGAAAAATTAGCTCAACTTACGAGTACTTTGTCTTCGATTCTGATACGATCTATCACTGATTGAATTATGGAGAGAATTTGATTATTCTGTCGAGAAACCCTGATTTCTAGAGAAACCCCTCCCATGATGGCCGGAGGATCCGGATTGATCCAGTTGATCTTGTTGTATTCTGGATATTTTTGTCCCAATTTTTTTCAACCGTTTCCGTTCGGACCTGCGGTGTTTGAAACCGACGGTTAAGCTGCATATGACGGTCAAGCTTGGCGGAAACACAACTTGAAATGTTCCTACAACATCACATAGCGATGTAGCTATTCAATTCTTGTATAGATCACACCCAAAGCGCGGATACTTGCAGAGAGATTTGAGAATTCAAGAACTGTGTAGTTGCTATCTTTCTGCTCGTAATCTCGGCGAGGGGTGGGTACATAAAGCCTGCCGAAGGTGTCATTAACTTGATGCAAATACCGATCAGGGTGGTAGCCCATCTTCGTCACTTCGTTACTTCATGAAAGCTTGTTACTTTGATCGCATTTAGTGAAAGCTCGTTACTTGCGGTGATTTTCTGTGAAAGGTCGGTATTTTAACTCGACACGTTCAAGAACCCGGAAGCATCGGCCATCAGTGTTCCTTCAGCACAAGGCCGGGCGGGTTTTATATATATATATAGATACATACCTTACCCCAACGCTAACTGCTAACCATAATCCCTAACCGCTAACCGCTAACCACTAATCCTTAACCACTAACCTCTAGCCACCCTAACCACCTAACCCAAACCCCTAACCACCTAACCCGAACCTAATCAGCCATACTCGGCACAGTGCTGATACCCATCACTTAATGATGTGCTGAGCAGCTGCCGCGTAACAAACAACTCACGAACTTTCTTAAAAGCAAGTCAAAGCACATTCATAAAGTCATGAAGATCCGCGAACTTAACCCATGGGATGGTTGTGGTATCGGTTGTGGCATTGTCGTGACATTCGTCGTGGCATACCAACATCAGCATCCTAATGCTCATGGTACAGATATTACATGCCCCGCTGAAACGATGCACTAGTTTTGAGCAATCAGTGAAGATTGGGCCAGGATGCAATTATGTCCAATGCTTCTAATTTTGCCCTCAACCTGGAACTGATTGGCACTTCGCACGAGTGGAAGAAGTAAACCAGAGCGGTGAATTTTTTGGACTTTCGTGACACCAAGTGAGGACAGAATCTCAGCCTCAGGTCTGTCCTCGTCGCAAACGAACCGCAGGAACACGTCCAGTTCGGGATCCATCATGGTAGGAGCTCAATTTGATCATGCGGTAATGAATGGAATGCTCTGACTCAGGCTTGTTGTGTGATAGATGCGGAAGACAAGGACAGAAACTGTGGAATTCGTTTTGGCCCGTTTGGAATATTTGTTTCCTGATTACACACCGTCCTATCGAAGAATTGAAGGGATGTTGATCCAACTCACCTCCCCTCGCGTTCGCCTATCCATCGGCAGCAATCGAGCAGATCGACCCCGGCTGATTCACTAATCCAATCGAGCTCTTTCTTTGTCTGCCACCAATCCACGGTGAGCTCGTTTGATTTAAACACGGTTTTGATAATCCAGGTTTATTCCGGCATTTAGATTGGTGTTCATCCCTACTGTGTTAATCGGGCGGCTAAGTCAAATCTAAGTGCGAGTTGAGAATCCTCTCTCCTCGTTCGTCTCCGTTCTGTTTTAAAGAGCTGTTTGGATAAACCACCATTCAATCGATCATTGTGTCCACTTCGGATATATCGACCACAGTTCTGATTTGTTGATCCATTCGAGCCCTTTTATTTGTCCGCCGCCAATACACGGTGAGCTCGTGTTGATTTAAGCACAGTTTTGATAATCTAGGTTCATTCCGTTCATAGGATTTGAATAATGGGCATTTGGGTTTGTGTTCATCCCTATTGTGTTAATTGGGCAGCTGAGAGTCCTCTCTTCTCACTCGCCTCTGTTCTGGTTTAAACAGCTGTTTGGATAAACCACGGTTCAATTGATCATTGTTTCTCCTTCAAACATGAATAATAACATTAGTGCGTTCAAATAAGCACTGATTAAGCGGGATTATGTGTTGAGATGTAAATTGCTTAAGCAAACTTCATATGGTAATTGACGATGCCAGTATCCGATGGCGAACGGCCTTTAGAGTGGCTGGGCACACCGGTGGTGGGGGTCATGTCCGGCTGCGTGCGTCAAGTGTTGAGAGTGGGACTGCACAGCGACTTGGACGTCGCTGTAGTCACATAGCATGTCGGACGTGCATCTACTGGCGTAGTCGCATACGCGGGTGGTACGGCATCGGGAGAGGGTGAGGAGGCGTGACACGGTGGAGCGGGGGGATGGATAACCACTTGGCGAAACTAACTTCAACTGTCTAAACTTCTAAGTTTACTTTACTTATGGCTAAGTTCGTTTCTTACATAAAAGTATAAGTTTTTGATGTCATCTGATGGCATAAGTTACTTGCACTGATCTAACTTGGGCGTGTCCTGTTAACCGAAGTAACTGTAAGTAACTTTCAGTTGATGCAAGTAAATTAAGTTCAGAGTCAGTGGGGAGAACTAAATGAGCATAGATTGGTTTTAGATCACAATTTCCCGCTTTTGCGGCTCAATTCACCTTCAAGCTGGCAATCCCTCTGCAGGATTTGTCTGTCGGGTGTAAACTTGTGGTTAGCCCTGCCCTTACACCGAAATCTCTCACAAGATTAACCGTTCTTTAAGATTTTGCTCACTTGGCTGTGCTATATCCCTATGTAACCTTTCTCCTTTTGTCTTTTCTCTGCTCTTCCTCTTACATTAACCCCTTCTAGCTTTACCTTTCTGTACTTCTTCACCACCGCCTTTTCATTTGCAGCAGAACAGCTGAGCAGCACACAGTCTCTTTCTGACCAGACGCAGTTGCTGCCACCTATGGTGCAGCTCGATTATCTACCATTTCTTTAACAAAATCAACAGCTTTTGTTTGCATGTCTTGGGTTCCATCCCCTTCGAGGATATCTCCTTTCTCTCTCCTCTTGCCATACACTCACTTCTAGCCTGGAATGGCCACAGCATTTCTGCAGCAAGTGATATTGATTTGACTGGATTTGCAAATTGTTCCCACATGTCATGAACTGTCTTTTCGTTTTACTTCCAGAACCCGAACAGCCCAAACAACCTGATCATTGATCAGATCAACTATCTGATCAATCGAACCAGGATACCATTTTAAGATCCCAAACGGTTTCGATCGCCTCTATGTTCATATACCCCTTCATTCACTTTGCATTAATCTTGTCTGTTGCTATTGGACGCTGTACCTTAATTTACAACCCCTAGGGACTTTAGTATATAAGCTGTAGTTATTTCCCTGTACTTTACACTATTCTAGTCTAAACTCCAGGCTTATTCGTTGGAACTCTCTGTGCTTCAGTTGCCCTTGTCACCTCAGAACCTGGAATCTGCTCTGTGCTGACACCACAGAGTCTGATGATTCTAGATTCCCAGTGATGTAGATTCAAACCCAAATTCGGACTTTGGAGGACTTCAGAGGGACTCAGCAACTGAAAATTCTGTCTAGCCATATGCATGCAATCAATCCCACCCGACAGAACTCGAGGCGACAAAGATCTGCCAAATTTGGGCCTTCAAGCTGTAGAGACAGGTCTTGTGAAGCAACAGCCTTCGACATTCCAGTCATAAAGACCTGGCCCTTTGATTTCACTCTTTGTTCCTCCCCTCATCTATTCGCCAACCCCAGCCCTTCTCAATCTCCCACCCATCTCTCAGTCCCTGTCAAATTCGAGGTGTTTCAAGTGAAGTTAGAGCGGTACTCGTCAATGCTGTCAAGAGTGCATAGAAAATCCATGCTCAAGATATCCAGACCTGAGATGCCGGCTGTCTACTTCCGTTATTGCTGTGATTGCACCCTGTTCCTCGCCAATCTTCAAGCCCTAGATGAAGTGCTCTATTCCTCTGTTGTCCCATATGCTACCAAAATTCATGGCGGGGGGTAATCTCGTGCCAAGTGTTATCATGCTTTTCAAGCTCATGCTGCTCGTCCACCCTGCCTCGATTTGGGAGAGATCACTGTTGTTCAATGTTTGCAAGTTGCCTCAATCCATCTGTATCTTATTGTTTCTTGACGCTGTTCTACTGTTGCATCCAAGGCAGAGTATATGTTGATGGAACTGTTGATTGAATCTCTTCTGCAACTCCCGGATTATGCGAGCCTAGGGCCTTGTTGTAAGGTATTTTGTCTCTATTGAGTGAGTTGATTCGAATATTGAAGTGGATCCTCGCCTTTGAACTGACCTCGTTTCTCTCTTTCAAGGCTGAGAATATATTTGTAGATTCCTGGTTGTGTTCCCTCGGTGTTCCATCTGTATTGAATTTGCACTCACCAAAATCCTCGGAGACCCAGAGATTCAGATCATTATTCATTCCCAGGCTGTGTTTAATGAATTTTGTTTTCAACTAATAAACATTGTGTACTGAATTATTTCATTCAAATCGGCAGTCACGTGTCACGGACCCTTCTGTCAATGTCGAATATTGGTCGATGTCACGCATCACGAAGGCTTTTGTCAAACCTCCAAGCTGTCATGAGTAGCCTCCCCTCCCCAGGAGTGCAAAATTTCCAGAGGATTGTCGAAATTTTGGAGGGTGTCACGCAGAAATTCGGCCGCTGTTGAAATGTCGAATAGGTGAGTCCGGTCACGCATCACCCCCCCTGTTGATTTGAATGAGATAATTCAGTAAATCCGGCGCCGGAGCGCAGCGCAGGCACTTCTTGTGCTGTATTATTTTCAATTGCTCTCAACCGGATTTGACCCAAGTGCCCGAAGAGATGGGCCCCTTTTGAGATCTGTAAGCAGATCAGGTAAACACACAGTTATAATGGAAGACAGGAGCGGGTCAGGCAGCTGAAATTAAGATTGTCATTCTGTTCAGCGCAGATGGAATACATTGGAGACAAGGGCCAGACCTGGTGAACAGAAAACATGGATAATCCAGGTTGTGGTCAAGCCCCGGTGAGTGAGTCCTTGTGCCATCTTGGACCACAAGACATCACGTTCTGTGGTACCAGTGAATGCTTCTGTCGGTTTTGAACACGATCTCATTCTACATATCTGGCGTCTGTGAAACCACTCACTGAGACTTTATCCAACTTACACGTATTTGACCTCAGGTTTGATGAATGCTCTTCAAAGCCATATTCAACCCTCAATGTTAGACACAATGCTTGCACAACCGCTTGTATACTTTCAAATACGCTTGAATATTTTGAAGGTATGCCGTCTTTTCATAACCAGTCATGCGAGACTTGATTTCCCATGCCAATTGGCCGGTTGACCGACATTTTTCAGATGTGTTGGGATTGCTGTTGTAAGCGATACACAATCAACAGCTTTGTTATTACCTCCGACCCCCTTCTGTTAGCGATGTTGGCAGGTGAGCAAGGTTGAACATTTAAATTGTCAGAAAGAACTTGCAAGTGCTCGGGGTTTAACGATTGGATACATTAGAATGGATTAAAGTACAGCTCCACTCACCCTAGTCTCTTGCACTGACTTCCCACTCGCAACCTCGTTCTGAAGTCTGTTAGTTACCGCGCCTTGATTACCGTTACCCGCCCTTATTATGTAAGTTTCCATTTTGGGAAGTCACGTGTTTGTGTCCCGGACGTGTCGAATTGCGTTGTTGACGCGTTTTTCAAAGGTTTCTGTCTTGGAACAGCATTAATTGTTGTTTTGTGCTCTATAATACACCATCATGGAAAAAGGACCCCATGGGAGGGAGCCAACACCCAATTGTGCACCTGGAGCTGCTTTTGATGCCACTCATCCACAACTGACCAGGCAGCAATCACAAATACTATTCAGACAAGTCTTGAACCTATTATAGACCTGAGAATGAATTTGTCGTGCCTTGACATCTGAAAATGCATCCTTCCAAGTCTCACGCAGTTTCAATTAGATCCGAAAAAGGAAAGCTTACATAATAAGGGCGGGTAACGGTAATCAGGGCGCAGTAACTAACAGACTACACTCACCCCGGTGATAGGGCGTGTACCAAAACACGCATGAAAACACCAGTTTTCATTTCATTTTGAACCTATTAGTGGGCAGAAGTGAGGCATTAGTTTATGAGCGTACACCCTCCCTGGGGTGGTAGGCTACACTATTGATGGCCGAAAGTCAGTGTAACAAACCAATTATGAAGAGTTGAGTAGACTTGACAAGGCAGCCCAAAAGGGCTGTTGCGGCCTGACTATGAGATTCAACACTGAGCTATAGACAGCGGTGGTAAACCACTGTTTTACGTGCTGGAGGTGAAACAACAGGGAACTATATGGGATTATTGGCTTACCGCTTCAAGCGGTCTCTGAATGGTCTGACGACTACTGAAGAAGATTAAAGATGAAGTTGGAGTCAGATAGATGAAGTCGGAGTCAGTGTAATGACTTTAGGGCTGGCTTTGTAATGCTGCCTGGTATCAAGCCGCTGGATATTTAGTCGAGCCGCTGGATACTGGATCGAGCTGCCGGATACTTATAGAGTCATTCCATGACTTTGGTGGTTGGTCTTAAAGGCAATAATGCATTGAGCCGCTGGACAATTTATCGGGTCGCTGGATATCTCGGGCCACTAGACACATTTATCTAGCCGCTGGATATCTAGTGGCGCCCCAATGGATTAGATTGAGCAGAAGACGTGTTACTGGGTTCAAGCCAGTGTCATAGGATATGACTAGTGCTGCACCGGGCAGATCTAGCCGCTGGAAAGATGCGATCTTCGCATCAAGGCCAGCTGATATGAATGATGAAGATTGACAGTCCAGTATCGGGCCGCCAGATAGTTACTGGAACACCATATCGGGCTGCTGGATATTTATCAAGCCGCTGGATATTTAGTACAGGTTCTACTGGGCTGGTGAAGTGCGGGACTGACACAGAAGTGGAATAGGACTTGACAGAAATGACTAAGGCTGACTCGCTCAGTCAGAAAGATGGAAACCAAGGCAACTAAGGCTGACTCACTCAGTCAGAAATGACTAAGGCTGACTCGCTCAGTCAGAAAGATGGAAACCAAGACAACTAAGCACGTCTTATGGCGTGCTAGAGAAATACATGTGGACTAGCCCCGGTAGCAGGTCATAATACCCATGGTTGAGAATGCCTTCTACGCCATTGGCCATTCACTACTCGGGCTCCCACCCTTTACTGTTCCTATTCATTCCGTCTATCTCCTTTACTTTTCTCTGAAATGTATAAAAGCCAGCTGTGTACTCTGTATTAGCCAGTAAACTATCCCCCAGATATACGGGCAATATAGTAGACTCTAGATTTGTGATAAGACATCAGATATATTTGCAGACGCGCAGAAAAGATTAAGAGATACGGGACGTCGAAAAGACTACCAACCGCATTGATATAAGAGCCCTGTACAACCTGCACCAACCAGTCTCCTGTAGCAGCGCTTTAGGCCTCCAGGACTAAGACCTGTTGTGTAAACCGTACTCTCTTGTCTCCTGTAGCAGCGCTTTAGGCCTCCAGGACTAAAGACTAGTTTGTGCTAGTAGAAGTGAAACCGCCGCCTTCAGTGTAACTGTCCGCGCCTTAGCCCAGTGTCCACCTTCTGTGTAACAGCCCCGTTTCGTTGATACCGCCGCCATTCGTGCAAACATTGGTTGATATTGAAGTAGCGTCTGTCTGTTGATAATCTGCCCTACCTTCTGCTTCTTGGCTAGCTGCCAGTAGTGTTAGGTTCTGCTGCTCACAAAGAAACTGAAAGCTCTGAACAAGTCTGAAGTTTACTTGAGTCTTGATATCCTGTTGGCGTGAAGTCCCTGCTACCCTAGCATAACCGTGCTTAAACCGCATAGTTGCTATTGAAACAAAGCCTTATTCCAACCTTGCACACCCTTTTGACGGGTGATACGTACCCTACCTCCCCGAACACACACACACGAGTATTAGGATTAGGATTAGTGATTTGTTTTGGTTTTGGTTGGTTTGAGTAGAGTGACTAGTTCGCTTTTCTCACTAGTCAATCCATTAGATTTCACGGCCGCACCCTAGTGCACCGTTTCACCGGATCATGTAAAACTCGTTATAAGTACCATTTGTACCTTCTGTCTTGAACCGCGTAAGCGAGCCAAGTGAAGTTACTTTCGCCAAGCATGGGAAAAGTAAAGTAAGGTAAAATAAAATTTGCCCCACCGAGCCGAAAGGGGTGATCAAAGTGCAAGTTAGGCGACCCAAGTTACTTTAGGACTCAAGCACGGGTAGCGTTGTGATGACGGGCATCACTTGCGCAGCGAGCGGCGCTGGTGGTTGCGGGGGATGTTGTGCCCAATGTCTGATGGAGGCAGGGACCGGAGAGGCAGTGGGCAGCGAGAGAGGCGGCGTGGGGTGGCCACACGATCGGCGACGCTGTAGACTAGCATCTCGGATGGGAGACCATGTCTTTTATGCGGCTGAGGACACAGAGGAGCGTGGGGGCCTAATACCGGCGTGGAAAGTTAGTAGGCATACGCACCTAGATCATACGAAGTGCGCGCGAAGGGGTGACTGCTCTGTCCACGGAGTAGCGGTGATTATGCAACAGAGTCGCCGCGGGGCGCTGTCAACGCATACATAATGGAGGGCGTGGCGAAGGCGAGGGCATCAAATCCGAAAAATTGAGGCCGTTAGCTAGTGCCTATCAAGATCTGAAAATGCGCGGAAGGCGCTATACCTCAGTCTCCTGCTATGTGGGATCAAAAGACTGTATTAAATACCTGAAAATGCGCGGAAGGCGCTATACTACAAAATAAGTAAATAAAGGTATGAGAAGTTGTCAAGCACCGGTTCCCGATCGGAATCCGATGGAAGTCCGAGATACGCCTGAGGAATGAAGTGCGTATAAGCAAGACGAAAAGGCTGAGATACAGTGGGAAGGTCGGAGTCCGAACGGAATACCGAACCCGTATACTGGAAGTGGAAGGGGCTTGGCTTCAGCTCGTGCGCTGCGCCTTTCTCTACGCCTAGTGCCCGATTTCGGAAAGAGACTCGGAGGAGGACGGAAGTCCGAGAGGAAGAGTATAGGGCGGAACTAAGTCGATATTCAAACTGAAGTTCAACTACAGACATGGCTCGTATTTATAGGAGAGTAAAGTATTAGCGGGGATATAATGTAAGTACCGGAGTTTCGGAGCTCCGAGTGGGTCCGTGATGGATTGAGTCATGATGAATCAAAGTAAATCAGTATGACTCGGAAATCATCGGAGGTCCGAGACTCCCGTGATGAAATGAGTCAAAACATAGCATAGGCATAGGTATGAGTCAAATGCACTACGAACCAATGGAAACAAGAGTATTGCGGAAAGGCTGTGCGTCGGAGATAGTCGGAGTCCGAAGGAGCCGAAAAAAGGGCTTGAAAGTCACGGTACGTGACAGAAGTAAGTAATGGACTCACCCTCAGTCGCCCGCTATGTGGGATCAAAAGACTGAGGGCAAGGACGAGTGCATAGGGTTTATATGTAGTTTCTACTAGGTCTGATGATATGTATCATACATCTGTCAATCTGTATCAAGGGCCGTAGGCTGGGGCGTACCCGATAAATTTAGGTCCTGACACCCCCACTCGACCCAGGCTGTAGTCCCATAGACAGACAGAACTTTGAGTGCTTGTCATGTGGTAAAGCCTTTGTAAAAATGTCTGCTACCATGTCCTCTGTTGGATACCATAGTACCACACATTCCCCTTGTCGAACCAAGTCATCCTGAACGGAATGGTACTTCCGTTGAATGTGCTGAGTTCGTGCACAATATTGTGGGTCCTGGGAAAGGATAATTGCAACACGGTTATCGCACCGCAACTCGGTTGGATTTTTCTGGGGCTGTCCAAGCTCCTCGAAGAAGGATCTCAACCATGCCAAGTGCTGCCCAGCATTTGCAAGCCCAATGTACTCGCTTTCGGTTGACGACAGGGCAACCATAGACTGTCTTCGGCTTGACCAGCCAATAGCTCCTCGACTTGCAATGAAGACATAACCAGAAGTTGAGTGAGATGTGTCTCTATCACCATTCCAGTCTGAGTCACTGTAGCCATAGAATGTCATGTCCATGCCAAGGTCAGCTCCATCAAAGTGGAGTGCCCAATCTCGTGTGCCTTTGAGGTAACGAAGAAGCCGTTTGGCAGCAGCCCAGTGATTCCTTTTTGGATTTGCACTGAATCGACCAAGCATTCCCACAGTATGTGCAATATCTGGTCGTGTACCAAGCATGACATACATTGCAGATCCAACAACACTCTGGTATGCAACAACTGGTCCTCCCTCAACAAGTGCCATGTGAGATATGGTCTCATTGTCATCGGGATCGTCATTACTGAGATGGGCACCTGTAGCCATTGGAGTGAACACAGGCTTGCAGTCTGTCATGCCAAAACGAGCAAGGACTTCGTCAATGTATTGACATTAGTTAAGTGCAATTGTGTGTTTCTTGCAATTACGAACCAGTTCGATCCCAAGCAGATATTTAGCTGGGCCTAGATCCCGCATTTTGAAACTGGATGAAAGTAATCCTTTTACTCGCTGGGAGAACTCCTTGGATGTAGCAGCTATGAGGAGATCATCGACATAAACTACAACAAAGCATGTCTGTTTGCCTTCTTTGTAAACGTAGAGACATGTCTCTGAATTGAGTCGATGAAAACCAAGCTTAAGGAGTTTTGAGTCAAAGGTGCGGTTCCAGGTCCGGCCTGCTTGTTTCAGACCATATAGTGATCGTTTCAATCGCCAGCAGTGACCTTCAGGAATCTCAACACAATTTGGAGGAGTCATGTAGATTTCCTCCTCAAGCTCACCATTGAGATAAGCAGTGGAGACATCCATTTGGTCGAGCTCCAGATTGTACTTTGCAGCAAGAGCACGCACGGATTCCAAATTGGCAGTGGGAGCAAAAACTTCTTTGTAGTCAATCCCTTCTTTCTGGGTGTCCCCCCTAGCAACAATACGGACTTTGTATCGTACTATCTTGCCTGTTTTGTCAGTCTTGACCTTTGGCACAACCTTGGATTTAATTGGCTTTACACCCTCAGGAATGGGAACAACATCGTAGACATCATTCTCCTGGAAACCAGCTAGCTCTTCATTGAGTCCTCCAATCCATTGATCAGCATCTGGGCCGCTCATAGCTTCCTGCCAGCTTGCAGGATCCAGGGGGCCTTGTGCAGTAAAGGCTTCAGCTATAGCATCCTGGAAACTAGCAAGAAGTACTGCTTCAGGAATGTCAGGTTCCTCAACATTGGTGTCAATGTCTAGTTCAGGTGAAGATGTTGCTCTATCCTGTGCTGCCTTTCGTGCTGCAGTTTCTGCTGCACGTTGCAATTTGGATTGACTTTGCTGCCCTTGTGCAATGCGATCATAATCTGCATTGGGGTGTTTAGCTGCCACACAGAAAGTGTGTTGTTCTTCGGGAGGGTTCAATTCTGGCACCAGCAACTTTTCGCAGTGGTGGATTTCCCCTTTCGGAAGGATGTCCAATAGATGGACTATCATCTGGTGATGATTGGGGAGTAGTCTGAGGTAAACTGTCCCCTGTTGGAGCCGCAGAGAGCTGAGGGTCCCCCACTGAAACTGGTATCTGTTGTAGTGGGATATCCTCATCATCATCATCATAATATGATATCTCTCTGGGTCGTAGACTCTGAGAAAATTTCTCAAATTGTTGTCTAGAATTAGCTGCTGGCTCCACTGGAGGTTGCACCGCAGTGAATGGTTCGTCATCATTAAACTTGATGTGTCTCGAGGTTATGGTTTGACTATAAGTACCATCTTTGTTGATCACAAGTAGGTCATATGCTTTACTGCCCTCATGATATCCAACAAAGACACAACGGTTTGCTTTGTCTCCAAATTTCTGCTTGTGGCGCTTTTCCTTGGGAATGAGAGGATATGCCCTACATCCAAAACGATGCAGATGGTGTATGTTCACTGGGCGGTCATAGAGGATCTCATGTGGAATGCGATAGTTTGTGCGGAGGTAGGAGTGCGATTGATGGTATATGCAGCTACAAGGAGAGCAAAAGTCCAGAATTTTCGAGGAAGTCGAGAATCAATCAGCATAGTTGTGGCTCGAGTCACCAGAGTCTGATTCATGTGTTCTGCCATACCATTTTGTTCAGGTGTATATGGTGCGGTGATTTCATGAATGATTCCCTGCTTTTTGAACTCTGCTTCCATTTCCTTGGATGTAAATTCACCGCCTCCGTCTGTGCAAAAAAATCGAATCCAGCCATTACAAAACTCCCAGTTGGCAATCTGTCCACGAAATTCTGCTTCAACATTCTTACGCCATTCCTTCAGGAGTTTGTAGACTTGTGATTTATTTTTCGCAAACAAGACCCACACATTTGAAGACCAATGATCAACCAATACCACCCAGTAGCGTATTCCACCAGGACCCTCTGGTGTGACTGGTCCACCAACATCAGAGGAGACAATGTCTAAAGGACCACGAGCTTTGGTCTGGCTCTTGGAAAATGGCAGTTTCTTCATTTTCCCTATGACACAAGCTTCACAGAATGTCGGGATCCCAGTCAAGGAGGTAATTTCCCCTAGCCGGTGTTTAATGACCGATTTCTGGAGTAGCTGGAAATTTGTATGCCCGGGGGTTTTGTGAAGGTGGTTAATATCCATTGCAAATAAAGCATCGGGATCTGCACTCAAGGGAGAGCAGGTAACATGGAATAGACCTTTCTGTTGCTTTGCCTCAATCATTCTTTGTCCTTTAGTATTTCGTACAATGTACTCATTTCCTTCAAAGACACATTGGTATCCCTTTTTGGTCAACTGCTGAACAGATAAGAGGGTTATCCCAAATGAGGGAATGTGCAAGGCTTGCAATGAGAGGTCAGTCATTCTACGCTTTGTCTTGCAAGACAGACGAATAATGCCAATTCCAACCGTATCACAGAATGTATTATTGCCCAGGCATACTCTCCTTGGCGGGTCCAAAACCTGGTAAGTTCCAGTTTCAAACCAATCTATCTGTGGTGTCATTGTGGTAGATGCTCCAGAGTCAATTACCACTGTTATCACACCAGCTGAGTCACGCGAGATATAAGCGGACATAGCAGTATAAGATTTGTGAGATACAGAAGGTGTAGCTAGGTTGGCACTGTCCTCATCATCAGAATCAGATTTGGTGGCTGCTGAGGCATTAGCCCTGGCACCATGCTTTCTGTCCTGCTTCCCAGAGTTGGGTTTGTTTCCCTTCTTTAAATCCTTGACCAGGACCTTCAACTGATGGCACTCATCCAAGGTGTGGGATTTATTCTGGCCATGAATGACACAGAACTTGTTGCTGCTGGTAGATGACTTTGCCTTATTGAAACTCTGTGATTTAACAGCCAGAGCAGATTCATCATCTTTATCCTCTGGGCGCTTCCCAATGGTGAGGAGACGAGAGCGGACTTTATCCCAAGTCATCCCTGTGCCAAGAGAAGAGACAATGTTTCCTCTGATTCCCATCCAATAGCTATCCTCTGGTAGAGTGCTGAGCAGGATGAGGGGCTGCAGGTCTGGAGAGAAAGGGTATTTCAACCATGCAAGGCGGTCAAAGTTTCCCTTGATAACCCCTATATGAGTTTCAATCTTTGTGCGATCAATGAGTTCTGGCTCATTCTCTACCACCAGTTTAGTGGTAAAGAGATTAGCGAGAATGCCCATGGCAGTATCAGCATGATTGTCCTCTTCAAAGCGCCCACGAAGCTTTGCCCACAGATACCCTGCATTTGGTTCATCAACATATTCCATTTGCAGTTCAACTGAAAGGAATTTATTGATAATCCCCAAGGCACAACTGTTTCGCTCTGCAGGGGTGTCTTTGAATGCTATGCCTGCAAGAGGAGCAGCTCCAGGTAGAGGGGTGTTGGCAGCAGCAGTAGTGAGAGCATCAGCAGCAGTAACGGCCTGGATAACAGTTTCCAGCAAAGTGAACAGCCCTTCTCGGCGTAGCTCCATCTGAGCCTGAACACGGAAAGTTGGCCAGCCTTCTGCACCCGAAAGCACGGAAGAAACCGGGACAGCTGTAGATGACATGGTGTGGGAAAGAAGTGTCAGCTGTGTGAAAAGAAATGTCGGCTGTGTGACAGATGTCAGCTGTGTGACAGATGTCGGCTGTGTGAGGATGCCGGCTGTGTGATAAATGTGAGGCAGTGCTCGCAGTGCTTCTAGCTCTGATGAGCGAGCGGTGAGTCTTCTCTTGTAAGGTATGTCTCAGAGCGACAGTGCTCGGGGCCCATAACCTATCAAGATCTGAAAATGCACAGAAGGTGCTATAGCTCAGTCTCCCGCTATGTGGGATCAAAAGACTGTATTAAATACCTGAAAATGCGCGGAAGGCGCTATACTACAAAATAAGTAAATAAAGGAATGAGAAGTAAGTAATGGACTCACCCTCAGTCTCCCGCTATGTGGGATCAAAAGACTGAGGGCAAGGACGAGTGCATAGGGTTTATATGTAGTTTCTACTAGGTCCGATGATATGTATCATACATCTGTCAATCTGTATCAAGGGCCGTAGGCCGGGGCGTACCCGATAAATTTAGGTCCTGACAGTGCCCACTAGGTCAGGGCACAGAGAATGGGACCTCGGAAGAGGGAGGGTACTGTAAGGGGAAGGAATCAGACGTTAAGGCGAAGTTGCGAGAAAGGGGTCTGCGAGTCGGCAAGGAGATAGGCATAAATGGAGCTTAGTCTTGAGGTATCAGTAGGCGGTTAGATGCAGCATAGTAATTGTGGGCAAGGGGATGGGAAGTAGCAGGAAGTAAGCAGCAATAGTGGGTGGAAGGCACAGCGGTGTTGTATGGTGGGGGCGGCGGCGTAGCGTAGGATGCAGCGGAGGGAGGTGAGTACGTCCGGCGCCATGTAGGTCGACATTACGTGGAAGTTGTGTGATGTGGCCTTCAGGGTGGTGAAAGTTAGGGGTACTGTAACATAACATTTTGTTCAATTCGTTGAAGCTTGTCACAGGTCACGGTACTGGTGGAATCGGTCAAATGGTTCAAAAAAACACGGAAAATTAGGTGCGCATACCAAAAATCGCTCCGCACAATCTCTACATGCACACATACAAAGTCCAGTGTTTCAACACAATTGCCTCACCCAAAAGTGACCAATATCGCTTGCTGACCTACTAAAATTGAACAAGTAGCATATGTCCGAAAGCTGTCGGCTCCTGCAACTTCCAGTCTCCGAGATGCCCGGAATTTTGGCCTAATTTGGCAAGTCCTCAGATCCGAAGGAGAACAAGACCCAATGTAACAGAAGGTCTTGATGGTTTGCTTGGGGCGTCTGGGGGATTAAACTGAATAGCAATTCTTAAATCGGGCCACATGGGATTAGTTTGAGAGCAGTGCAAAAGCCGGGAAATCAATGAAGACATTGCATTGAGCAGCTACTGAGATTGTCCAGCAAGGATGCCTCAAACATACTCAGATTCCTACCAACCCACGACTGTCGCCTCTTGTCCCTTGGTTATACCGAGCTCGGTTGCTTCGTTGTTTCATATCATGACTGGCAGACCTATACACAGACGTAACTGTCCAGGAATATTGTCACTCATACAATCTGGGGCTTCCCACAAGTTCATCTTCTGCCGCTCTGTCAATGATTTTCTCGGGGGTGCAACATCTTTCTTTTTTTCAGTACTACATTGTAGATGTATTCATGGGTGACCAAACAATTGATTGGATGCAAACACCCACATGTGCTTAATTGTTGCAAGCAATGTGATTTTTTCAAAGAGTTTAAATTGTTTATTCATTTTGCCACATACTACATCTCACAGTTTCTTTTCACCCAGCACCCCTTTTGAACTGCGCACTCATTTTTCCACTCCTTCCACATCTGTTCCCGGAAAGATTTCCATATTGGGACGATATGGGTTGTTGTGGCCTGTGTGGACAACGGCGGCAACATTATGGAATGATACGACCACACAAGAGATTTTGAGGTTCCTCCAGTACAGCTTAAAAGACTGAAATCTGATTAAGGTGTACTCACAATGTGAACCATGTCAAGCATGGAGTCGTGGGCCCTGCTATGTGGCTTCCCAACTCTTCCCTTTCTCATATGATACCCTGCCACCAGTGAGCATTTGACGCCACCTATACAGAGGGCCTGGTTGACACGCACCTCCTGCGGGGCGGTAGATCCATTTTAATATGAACACAGGAGGGGCATTTGCATGTCTACCAGCTCACCAACGGTCGCAGAATCCAGAGCTGTGTGGCAAACTATCGGAACAACTTGGTCGATTGGATCTGCCGTGGAAATGCTCATCCCGCACTTTTTCTGCCTCGAAAACGAGGCTCCCTAAAACCCGACACAGTAATGCGGTTGCAGACCTTCAGTAATTCCGACACAGCCCAAGAAGCACAACACATTCACATGATTCTCATCAATTCCGACATGTCACACATGCCAAGCTTTCCACTCCGGAGCTGTTCCCTCATACGCTCTTCAAGTCGAACTGATGGGATAGTTGATCGCTGATCATCTCCGAGTTGGCCGGGTGTGGTTGGTGGGAGCACCCTCTGCCCTGACGTGATTGAGAGAGTGTTACAGATGCTTTGGAGGTATGTCGGGTCGGCTCCTTACCCAAGTCTTTCAATACCAGCTTGAAACGACTTTGCTGGAGGCCATCCATCTATTCAACCAACTCAACTCGGATCCCTGGACTTGATTACTTCTTGCCTTCTGATCTGTGTCATATCTTTTGGCACTCACCTGTTTCAACATTATCCTTGCCTTCTCATCTGCATATCTATTGGCACACCTTATTTCTGTTTCATTCAAGTTTCAACTCAGACCGTCAACCTCACACTTGACTGGACTTGAAATTAACCGCAAGTTTCAGTCCAGTCTATCTCCTTGCAATTCACAACTGACCGTCCGTTGCGTTGCCTTTGTCACGGTAACGGTGAGCTCGGTTGCTTCGAAAAAACCGTGACATTGACGAGAATAGGTCAGGAAAGTCATGAAACTAGTATTTTTCTTCAGGAAGCACTGGATAAGTGCTAGAAATCCCATATTTGGTCTGTTTCTGCAGGAAGAAAATTTATCTTGTTGCCTTCTGAGGCAACAGTCACGCTCACGGTGGTCTCCGTTGCCTGAAAAAGAGGCAATGTGTATGTCACGGTCCTTGGTCGGTTGCTCCCCTACATATCGAGACAGTATTTCACTGACGATTGGGTCCAACAGGTCATTCAGATCTGCTCGTTGACGGAGCCATTCTTTGAGGTCATCGAGGTCGACCCATGCGGTTTCGGAGAACAATTGCGGATGCTTGGTGGTAAATTTTGTGGGGAACAACTGCAGAACATCAGCTTGCATCGAATGGAAGGTTGGGGCGCGTAGGAATCGTTTCGAGTTCCGCTATTGTGTGGTATTGCGTGTGCGAGGATGTGCGGAGAAGGAAGCTGGGTAGCGGATCAATAACGACGGCATCCACTCCCAAGCCGCAATAGCCGAGCGGTGTGTTGGGTTTCCTGAAATGATGTCGGATTTCCTGAAGACCGTGTCGCCAGTGGCGAAATGTGTCGGATTTGCCGATCTGCGTGCATGTTTTCCTGGATGTGTCGGATTTACTGATTTTTGACAGTTGTGTCGCTGTATCGGGTTTTGTATATATTCTCGAAAACAGATCACCGTAAATTTACCCATGCATCCGATCGGTCTTCACTCCTTCGTTGAGCATCAGAATTTGTCTGCAGCCCGTGATGGCTTTTAAGAACTGAGGGCTCCATGCACTCTCGCCGATATGCCCAAACAATGACATAAGTTTCAGTTCAACTACGCTCGGGCTCGGTACCGCGCCATCTTCCTCGGGCTCTAGTCTCCTACATGTCAGACTCAAAAAATAAGAATTAAGACAGTCGAAATTTTTACTTTGATTGAAGGCACTCACTGCATTCAGGCCCTTCCTCGGCCCATGCTGCGTCCGAGGCGCCTCGGCTCAGCTCGGTGGACCCAAGGTCGGCAGAGTCTGCCGAGCTGTGCCTACCTAGCTAGAAATTCGGAAATTTTTCGCTATCCCTCCCAGTTGCTTCAGAGATTGCGTGATATGATTCTGGAATGCCATACTTTGTTGTTCGCTGCAACTCAGCCCTTACGGCGGCCATCAATTGCCGAGATCTAGGCGCTAAAGGGCGCTACCGTAATGACCTGTACAGCCCTCACTAAGGCTTCTCCCGTCAAATGCCAAATTACGGTATCGCAGCGCTAGGTTCGCCGGGGCACTCGGGATGTACGGGGTACATTTCTACAGCACAGGCAAGCTTCAGAAATGTTGTGCTGACATTTTACAAAATCTGCAGGTGCAGGTAGGGCATGATCGGCAGGGTCTGCCGACCCCGCCTCGACTGATGGCGATATAGCGCGACGTATGTCTGCCGACATCATCACGGCAGACTCTGTCGCGACGCCTCGGCTCAGCGCGCCTCATGGCGGTGCAGCTCGGCAAGCTGAGCCGAGGAAGGGCCTGAATGCAGTGACTTGCGGGGCGGCGGTGTAGCGAAGGCGCGGTGGAGGGAGGCGAGCACGCCCGGCGCCGTGCAGGTCGACGTTACGTGTGACTGGCGCAAGTTAGGGGTATATCCGAAAAGCCGAAATGTGACGTGTGGCGTACAAGGGGGAATGGCCGCGGAAGCGATGAATTATTGAATCAACACTGCGGATCTCAGGGTCCTCTGAGAAAAGGTGCCCTATGGCTAAAATTTTGGTTTTCAAGTGACTGTCTTGACCTGAAGTTGCAACTGCACTTCGACTTGTGGTGAGCTTATCATAACCTTCATCCGGCTGTTGTGCAAGGTCGCATGGTTTCAAGTTTTTGGATGCAGCACTGCAGATATAAGTATTGGAATATTCCAGCTAACACCAAAACCCTATCAAAACCCTAGAGCCCTTTCAAAACAAGTTCAGAGATGATTTATGATGTCAATTGCCATTTCTAGTGCTCTGCTCGACTGCTCCACCGCTGCCAGGCCGCCGGAGCGTAGTAGGGGATGTCAAAAGCCCCAAGTGAACTTTTTTGGAAAGTGCTCTAGGGTTTTGGCGTTAGGTGTCAAGGTCCATACATTGGTCATTGAGGGTATAATTGGCAATCGGTGGTTTGTTGAGCCTGGTGCATTGAACCCGGAAGGATCCATACCAGTACGAGGGAAGGCGAGGAACACATCTACCCGCTCCAAGCAGGTATGTAATTAGAAACAGTTCTGGTAACTTGATCCCATTTGGTTTAAGCCTCGTCTCCATGGTACGATTTTTGATTTCGCCGTTGTCAAATTCGTCTATTCGGACCTACCTGCCTGGAAGACGCAGTGTAATCACTTCATCTGAGTTTTCATATTGCTCCAGACCGAGTAGCGTATTGGAGAGCGCATGTTGGATACTGGAATTTTTGTAGTCTACTAGTAGTCGACACCGGAACATTTTGCGCGTGGCGTTCATTCTCTCTGTACCACGATAGGACCTGGAGTACGTATAGCGGCGTTTTGAATGGCGTATAACTCGGGTCGCAAAGATTGATGAAATGAAATAACCTGACAAACGTAGGCGGTTGCCATGGTCCTTGGGGGTTGGGTACTTAATGACGAAGACGGCAGCATTGACAGTTTGGTCCACGCTTTCCAATGCCCCTCTCAGCTCTAGACACAATTACCGGGTAAGCTTTGTCGTGCTCTTCTGCCTCCTAGTTGATTTTGACCAGCAGATGTCTTCTCATTGCGACCTGGGCCAGCTCCGTAAGTCGTGGGTTTTCTGCACCCTGATGTAACTTGATGTGGGCCGCAAGCTTCTGTACATTTCCGAAGTCTATCAGGGTCTGTACTACTTTCGCCATTTTAAGAAAGATGATTGGAAGCTCAAGGTAAATCCTTTACAATTACAGCCGAGTTGTCCCCGGACCGAGTTTTTATTTTTTACAGGCACTGGTCACGGTCGCTTTGCTTGTTGACACCGTGTCCACCGTCGGTGAATATAGTGGCGTGTACCTCGTGAGTGTTCGAATTCTATATCGGACAACTCCGAACTGTATTACCGTCGAAGTAGTACACGATTACACATGCTGGTATGTCTCGGACCTGTCTTCCCCACTCATGGCCTACTGGATGCTTGCAGGCGATCTGGAGTACCTTAGCAACGCACATTGGGTACGTCAATTTCGCATGTATCCTGTATGGGTTAGCTACAATCACCTAGCTGCTACCATTATATGCCTTTACCACCGGCGTGCTTGGGGCGTTGGTTCAAGGCTTTCTAGTCATCCGATATTGGCGCTTGTACATGCTCCATCCGTTTTTCTTGACAGTTCGCTCAATTTCAGTAAATTCCAGCACCCAAAACTCGCTCATTTCTCTTATCCTATCTCTTGGGATAATCATCACGGTATGCAGATTATTGTTTCTGCGCATCGCTCCACGCCAACGGTATCGCTGCGCAGCTTTGCAGCGTGGTTGCATCCAGTTGCATAATCACGCTGTATCCCTCCCTCAAAGACCGCCCGCGGTTGAAGATTGTCGCACCGTCCGTCCTTTCCCCCCCTTCTGTCGTTCATCTGTTCATATTTCGTGCAATTTAAATCACTTACTAGGCTCTGGTTGGTAACCGAGGCCACCGTGAACGCCGGCATCACGTCGGCAGTGCTCTGGGAGTTCAGGAAGGCCAGAGGTATTCTGACAGAGACAAAGGGGTGCGCAATATGGCAAATCCTGTACCAACTGCATGGCTCAGGTATCATCAGCATACTCGATCGGCTGACCGCGGTAACAATCCAGAGTGGTGCTGCGGCCGCAACGCTGGCCGGGGCGGCTCTAATTTCGTAAGTTGCACGAACTACTCCAGGTCGTCAATCGAACATACGGGATCGCGATCCAGGTATTACATCGTCCCGGAGGGCAATCGTGTGTTGTTCGACTTGAATTTACACTGCGCTCGAGCTCATCTGTCTCTGGCAGTCGACGCGGGTTTCTTGTTCCCGCTTGGACGCGTCTACGCCATCACTTTGGTCCGCTTTGTCCTCCCCATATCTAGATCGGTTTGGGATGTTGTTGACCATCACACAGCTTGCGAATCTCAATATCCGGAAGTCAGGGAAGTCTCTCTCCACGACAATCGTGTCCTCGGGTCCTGGAACGTCGTCCGGAGCACAAAGGCCGTTGACATTAACCAGTTGGAATATTGACGATTCGTGCGGTATTCGTGCGTTATTTCACACTATTTCATTCCATTTGAGCATTCAAATTCTAAGCAAAAGATGTCCACCGCACTGTTCATACCTCCGTTCAAGTCGTACGACTTCTTACTATCCATAAATCTAAACTAAGTTTATTTATTTCTTCAGGTCAGCGTTGAAGATCCCCGGCAACGTCACGCCCCGGGGACATTCAAACATGTAAGGAGCAGTTGCATATGTACACAGTGTTGACATTTGGGATGCAGCCTCTTCCAAGCGCCGCTATTAATAGCTCTCCGGAGGATATTGAGATGGCGGTATCCACGAAACAGTAGCCGTTATTCGCTGCGTGATTACATGTCTGCACAGTATTTAGTGGCTGCTTACCAAACAAGTTGAATATGGTTTCTTATTTTAGTTTCAAAACTATTAACATCTTACTATAGAGTATTCTACTACCTTATGTGTCCTTCAACTGCCGAGCAAGCAACCTCAGGCTGACGAACGTTGGCCGGATGCATCACTAAGCTGTGGTGGGTCCAACAGCTAGACTCCCGTATCCTATATGAACTGGTTTCGTCACCGACGCTGCTGCTAGAGCCGACTCGAACGAGGATCAATATTGGAGCGATGTTCTGCAAAGGGCCGCGAATATTATATTAAAAGGCATGGTCGGCCAAAACATTATAGGAAAGTGCAAAATCGCACGCACCATAATTTGCGGGATGGCTCCTCGGAACACGCTGATCGCCAGCAAAGAATCCTGCTGGTTCAAACGCACCACAGAGATGAGGTACAGGAGGATGCTGATGCAGTAGATGGCACCGGATTCCAATCTGGATTCAGAGCATCGAAAGTGAGTTGGTCATGCGCAGAGATGAAGCCTCGGCGTACATCATGGCGATGATGGTGCCATACACGCGCGTGGTGGAGGGTTCCAATGCGGAAACAACGTCGCGTCGGATCCACCAGATACGTCCGGCTGCGAGAGAAATAAGCAGGATTGAGAGAGAAAAGATGGTACCACGAGATTAGAGTATGTACCGGTCAAAGCCATGAGCATCAGGTTCGTCAGGATAATCATTCCAAACGTCAGGCGGAATTCATGGTTGTCCAAGTCGTCGACTTCATCCGGCGTGGATGCGCCTATAAAGCCAATGACTGTGAATGCATTAGTTATGGCCGCAGCTACCGGTCGGTACTTCTTACCAGCAGCAACTATCAAGGACAGTGCTGGAATGATTACGACTTTCATGTTTCGACCCCAGATGACGTAGCAGCGATGAAGCTGCCAATTTCATGTGAGGTAAAGAAGTACGATGTAACGGGTGACTTACGAATAGGCCGTCGGTTAGTATGCTAATGAATGGTTTGAATTCCGATTTGAAGAGAACGAAGCCACTCACTTGTTAGCGACGAGAAACGAATCACCCACTACATCGAGGTCAACCGCCCGGCTCAGCATGCTCGAAGCGCGTGCGGCGTCCCCTTGGACTTCGAGGTAGAAAAAACCGCCAGTAAAGCACGGTGATGGCTATTTGCAGTGCGAGATGCACCGCTGCGAATAGACCCATTGCACCTGTCACAGCAACAAGCCAGCTCCGACTGGCGCGTATCGGGGTGTGTAGAAGATATGTTGTATTTAAAAGCAGAACTAGGAGGTTGCCTGTCCAGGAAGAGGGTTTTTCATCGTCAGCTAGAGACGCTCTCGGTCTTTGCACTTACCAAACAAGAAGAGCTGCGTCTGTGCGTACGTTGTTCAGGATGACCACACTGAAAAGACAAAATGCTTACACACGTCCCGAACGTCGACAGGAGCGCGGTGTCATAGTATGTGGCGAAAAGACGAGCTTCGATGGTGTAGTTGCTCATGGAATGGGAAGAGAAAACTGATGAAACTAGCCCATGGCTTCTGACTTGGCGACCGACGGTGAAGCAAGGGTACGGCATGCTGCGGGCCGACACAATTTCCCACACTACCTTGACAGATACAATGGCGCAAATCCCTCGTTTCGGGCTCCTGCTACCCTGCATGCACGGTTACGGGTTGCGTAACCGTCAACCGTATTTACAGATACGATGCCGATACCAGCAAGTTTCACTGTTCCTGTTTCAAATGACGTCCCCTTTGGTGGGCAATGCCAGCTGAGCGAGTACGCCGGCCAAAAGACACTATTATAAGGAGCTTCCGGATGTCGAGACGACCGATGAGTGTTCGGTGTAAAGAAAAGCTACTGACAGGCCAACATGTCGGAGTAACGGGTCGTACATTGCTGCGGATTCGTGTACATCCCTACCCTCCTCGCTGCATTGTATCCCTGCGCCAGTGAGGACCGGTAGAGATGCGAGCGCAGAGACGGGCCGACGGGAGGACGGAAAACTAGGGTGGTGCCGACGCGCAGGGACAACCGCAGGCGAGGGAGCCGATGAGGCGGGAGCGGGGGAAGACGGGGTGCACTGGTCGAAGCGGCGGGCGCAGAGCGCATGGATCTGCCCGCGGGGGGCGGGAACTGCGGGAGGTCGGTGGCGAGCCAAGATCGACAAGACATGGGGACGGGATCGAAGGAGTATCCCGTTCATCGTCGGACGCGGGCCCGTGTACATGTCCTCCCCGCTCCTCTCATCCCTCCTTCCTCCTGCGTCTCCCTTTGGCGCGCGAGGGTCGACTGCGGCGGCGCGTATGTATCGGCTGTTCCCCCTTCGGTCGAGCGTAAGCGTCCTAGCCCATCCTGATACCGCACTCGTAGGGACGCCGGCGCACGAGAACGCGAGGAAGAAGTGAAATCGATGTGGCAGCGAGCGCGGCGCAGGGCGGGGAAATGCGAGGGCGCAGGCGGGTCGAGGGGAGGACAAAAACGCGGACGTGGGGAGGTGACGTGCGGGTGGTCGATGCGCGCCTTCTCGCTCAGACTGGGTGAGGAGCACCAGACCACCGGAAAGAAGTCGTGGTACTCCCCGCCGGCTTCGGGAGCGTGTCAACCGCATGCCCTGCGCGCGCCGGCCCAGGCTTCGCTGTCCCACCCTCGCTCGCACACGCTCCTGCCCTCGTCGTATGCTCCTGGGCATGCCGCATATCCCCCATGTCCGACCACGGCGCGCTGTCCCGCAAGCGCGCTGGGTGGAGACCGCATCGTATGCCTCCCGTACCAGCCCCGCCGCCGACTCGCACAATCCTTGTCAGCTGGATGAGACGCGGGGAGGCGATACTGCGTGCGTAGAGCCGGCCGTGACGCGCGCGAGCACGGCAGCGACGGTGGCTGACTCGATCACGCACGTAAATCCCTGCCTTCCCTGTGCATGCGGCGCCAGCTCACTCCCGATTGCGCCCTCGAAGAAAGCTGAGCGTGAGAATGACAAGTAAAAACGGAATGGCGGAACGGAGAGAGGTATAGCAGGCGCGCGCGGAGACGGCGAAGAGCTGCGTGGAGATACGCTCGGCTCGGTCTGTGTACATGCGCGACAGTAGCAGCGGAAGGGAGATTTCGGATGCAGGACACGGCGTCCCCCCGCAGCGCCTGCACGACACGGGAGCGGCAGGTCGTCATCCGAGTCCCCGCGATCCCGCGCGAAACTATCCATCCCACCTCCGCCCCTCCCGAGCTATGCTACGCGTGTTGGCAGCGAGCGGGGCGAGAACGCGAGCGGCCTGGCAAAGTGACGTCAGCACAGCTCGGTCGGTCGATTAGGCCTGTGAAGTGGAGGGAGGGAAGGATGAATAAGAGGGCCGAATGTGCAGTCTCGGAAGGACAGACGTATCGTACATACCAGTATTCGCCCAGCAGAGCCCTTCAGCTCGACTCGGATATCCTGATCCCTCCTCGCATCGTCGGCATCCAATGCGGACGGGGGGGGGCCCTGAGCATCGTCTCGGCGGACGACGCGAGCGACGCCCGTGGGGGGTAGCGAGTAGAAGATCACGAAGCGCAGTCACGTATGTACCGTGCCACTGGATCCTGCCCCGGCTAGCTCCTGCGTAATATCCTCCATGCGCGCTCAGTGGGGATCGTCGTACGCCTCCCCTCCTGGCCCCGCCGCCGTCTCGTGCGGTCGCGGGCCTGGGCAGAGAGAGCGGGCGGGGCGGGGACGGGGGCGATGGTACGCCGGGTAGAGCCTGTCAAAACGACGTCAGCACCAGCTCGGTGAAGTGGAGGGAGGAAGGGAGGAGTGAGGAGAGGGAGCGGGGGAGGGAAAGCGACGGGCGGGACGGAAGAATAGACGTACACACCACACCCAGCGCACCCCGGCGCGTGCGCGTCCCGCCTTCCCTTCCCCCTGGATGGGGAGCGCCTCGTACATTGGGCAGCGCGCGGGACGGGACGCAGCGAGGCGATCCTGTGCGCGTAGAGTCCCGCCTGCAGTCTAAAACGCCATCAGTACGGGCTCGGTGGATGAAATCGAGGGAAGAAGAGGGAGGAGAGGGAGGAGAGGGAGGGAAGGGCGGGGCGAGAGCAGGAAGAATAGGAGTAGAAGAAAGGACATGGCGTACTGTATCCTCGCCCACTTGCCTTTCCATGCAGCATGCTCCCACTTCGGAGTGTCCAGCGCTACTGGCGACCGCCCGTTGCGCATCACGCGCGCCGATGTAATTGTAAGTGGCAGGTGGCGAAAGCGAGCCTGTGGGAGGTGCCATCCGAGCAGCAGGGATCATCGCGCAGGGGGCAGGATGTTGGGCCACGGGTCCAGAGTCGGGTACCGTGAGGGCGACATCCACGTCAGCGGCGTCATGCGTGACGCGGCCTAGCCTAGCCTAGGCGCGCAGGTTCCGATTCACGAATCACGAATTTTGGTGATGGGTGCAGGGTGTCTGTAGGGCTTGAGCCTAGCTGCGAGCGGACGAAGATGGAAGACGAAGAGGGCGAGGGAGAAGGGTGCGCGGACGGTGTGGCAGCGCACGGGGCGGGGAGGCGATACTGTGCTCATAAAGCCGGCCGTGCCTGCCAAAACGAGGTCAGTGCGGGCTCGGTGAAGTGGAAGCAGGGAGGAAAGGTATGCGCGAAGAGAGCGTACCATACCCGGCTTATTCCGTCCCTTCCCTACCGCACGCCACCCATCTTCCTTCGGCCGATGTGCCAGGCAACTCAAGCGGGGCAGCCTGCAGCTGTCCATGTGCAGCTCCGAGATAGTTGTTGCGAGCGGAGGTCAGGGTCGAGTCGGATACGAGCAGCCAGCGCAGAGTATCGGTATCTGCTGTTTGCGAGACGGGGAGCACTACGAGCGGGGCGCCCTGAGCCTGCATCGCCTGAGGTCGAGTAGATGCTTAGCCCACGAAAAGTATCAGAACACAGACGGCGTTAGCGCCGCGGTGGTGCAAAGTGAAGGGATCTGTGGAGTCTTCGACTGAAGTTCAACAGGTTAACCTGTTCTTTCGGAGTTCTAACCACGGCTAGCAGGAAAAAAAATGGTCCAATAAACGCAGATCTGACAGCCAATAATAAGACATTTATAGTCCTAGACCAGAAACGGATGACGATCAAGATGTATCCGTATATGGACTGTTACTAAGAATCACGACCCCATCAGGAAGACACGGACTGATTTTTGAACACCGTGTTGCGGCGCATACAGCTTGATGGTAAATCCAAAAATATTTGAGGGCATAGAAAACTTGGAAAGAGTAGGTGCTCTCCCCTACAGCCAAGCAGCCCATCCAGTGCCCACAATGATATGTGATCAACTTGTTGAGGCAAAATTTTTGATCAAATTTCAAGCTGATCTCATATTGAGATATTGGCCGTGTGGATCACTTCACTTTTGCAGCACGAAATGATTATATGGAGCTTCTATATACGTATAAATATTTTCTGGTTTATGGTGCAGGTCACCTAGTCACCGCATGCGAACGTTTGAAAATTTGCGGCTTCAAAATACGATCTGATTTCTTATCCCTTACAGATGTGCTCTGTTTCAACGTCCAAGAGGATCTGGAAGAGGGATTTTTATTTACTGCAAAACTGAGTGAGCAAAAAAAAAAATTGCCCGCCAATTTGGCCACATGCAGGTATTATATTAAAGGGAGCCCTCAGAGCCATATAGGTGTAAAATGACACTACAGATTTCTACTCATCCACCGGCCTCTCGGGGTGCGATGGTGAGATTTGTAAGTAGTACACGTGAACACCTAGACCATCCTCTGAACCTCTTTGGGTTCCAAACGCGAGCTTGTTGGGCTTATTGAGCCAAATTCAAGTCCATAATACATTCAAAAGTATGCCTAAAATCGCTTCCAGAGGTACACTTAGTTCAAAAATGTTTCTCCAGCCGATTTGGCCACTAAATTTTGGTAGCAGTGGCTAGGTGACCTGCACCATATTCAGTTCCTACCAGCTGTGGTATGAAGGAAGGAACTCAGTCGGTGTCTTCCTGAGAGGGGCGTGATTGCTATGAGACCAAGACATTTACATAAAGAAAAGAGGGTAGCAGAGAAGGGTTTCCCTGGGTGAAATTATACATATGTACTGTCCTATTTCGTTCATTTTGTATGGGGGTTTGGGTATGACATCCCATACGAACCGAACCTTTCGTAGCCAAATTTGATGGGGTCCATATTAGGCAATTTGATCCGCTGCTTAGCCTCGGTTAGCGTCGGCTAAGCAAAATTTGGGCTCAAACCCTGTGACTTACGAAAAATATTTGTATGAAAACGAGAGTGTGACTTGTGACTTTCAATACCACAGGACCTTCAAAAAACCTTCAAATCGCGTGAGTCGGGTTTCCTATAGGTTTCCGTAGATGGATTGAGTCTTGGGTAGGTCATTTGAAGACTTGCTGCCAGTTGGCCAGTGCGTTGAAACGGTGACAGTAGTGGAATATGAACTGCTGGACACCATCATAGCTCAGCGGACATGGAAGCAACAGAGATGTGACAAGTCACCGTCACGGCGTGACATTGCTTTTGCGTTGTCGCTATAGTCGAAATTGATTCTGGGGGTTTCACGCCCAAATCTATGCTGCATGACACATATCTATGCCCAACCCGCACATCCCCTACTCTCCACTGTGCGAGCCTCCTCTGCGCTACCCACGGCCATCCCACACTCCACATCTCCACATCTGCCACTGCCTGGCCAAAGTTGTCCCTGCTCTCTCCCTTTGTTGCTTCACCCTCATGCGTGACTCTTGCCCTCCTACATCATCTTGTGCATCGGCTCTTTTCCCCCTTTCTCCTCACTCCTCCCTACCATACTATCTACTCAACATGTCTCCCCATCCTCACATACCTCTCCCTCCCCTGTCATCACGCACATAGTTTTCCTTATATTTGGCTTTCCGAATAATACATCCCTCTTACATTGCCATGAAGCCCCAATCTTCCTTGATCAACTGAGGCTCCTCTCTACACAAGCAGCTCATACCGGCATTCAGGTGAATCACACCACTTATAGATTCTTTCTGCCACCTTCAACATTCCACATCCACTCGCCACCAACATAAACAGACTCTCTTCAAAAGCATATATTCCCACTGCCATCCCCTGAGCATTTGGAATCTGTCTCACCGCAAGGCAGAAACCATGAATGCCAATGGATCAATTAGCCAAGTCCTTGTTATCCTCTTTCATTTGAATTTGCTCTCCTTTAACATGCCACCTCCACTACCGCGCGGTCGTGTCCAAGATGGCTACCCCGGGACATCTGCAAGCTCCTGAGCGGCTGCTCATTGTTGCGCTCCTGCCGCCTCCTTGAAGCTGCTGGCTGCAAAAACAAAAGTATAAGTTGGTACTGGTTACCTCTCATCTTCCACGTATTGATGTCTGTGCAATCCTCCAAGTCCAATGCCAGTTCCTGATTCAGCTGGAATAAGACAGGTTAAGGTTAGACAAGTGTGCTATCGTCCCCAAAGCTCAGTCAACCATTTCTCAATTTCCCTGGTCCATTTCCATTTCTCCATCATGGCAATTTTCTTTCATTTCAGCCCACTTGCACTCATATGTCTCTTCGATTTGATTCACTTCCCTCCCTTTCCGGTGCAACTTTCAAATAGTTCTTCTGCTATCTCTTTGAGCTGCCACTCCAGTTCCTCTTTCTTCAGGCTCATTCAATTTGTTTCAATCGCAGAGGTGTGCTGCATTTCAATTCCCTTCTTCCACTCACTCATGTTTTTGAGGCACCCAGCCCCGCCTAATCATGAACAAGTTGTGAATCAAATGTCTGCCCCAAGCCTGATACCTGCTCATTCTTCTCCCTCTCAAGCACTGGTCACCCCCGTGACGGAGACAGTAAGTTCCAACTCTGATACTGATTTTTTTCGGGGTCCTTTTCCATGCGGAATTTATTGAGTATCCATGGGACACATTAGAGAGCTTGAGCCCAAGCAGCATGCCACTTTTAGGTTGTGCAAAAAGCGGCATACCACTTTTTTACAACTTTTGTATACACCTCAAATTCACACACCCTGATGCTATTGCACCTTGTTAATGCCCTTTAGAGAAAAAAAAGAAAACAGTGGCATGCCGCTTTTTGCACAACCTAAAAGCAGCATGCCGCTTGGGCTCAAGCTCTCTATTACTAGGTCATGTGCAATACACACGGCTGCAGCGTGGCCTATGGCTGCCAAGCCCTTCACCTCTCTGCCTCTTTGTCCTTCTTCCCCTGGTCAGTTCTACCTGTGTAACCCTCAGTAGTGTGTAATATTTTGTTCAATTTGTATGGTCACATGTTACACAGCCAAAAATCTACGAAATTTTTTGTAAGCCACCCAGACACAGAGGTGATTTTGAGATTAGCTGAGTGTTGCTGGCGGATCAAATTCCCTAAAGGGGACCGGCTACGAAAGGGTCAATTTGTACGATGGTGTCACACCCCAAACCACCTTACAAATTGAATGAAATACTACAGTATTTTGATACAGGAATCCTGGTCCATGCACTCACAGGCAAAAGAAAAATCAAATCACCACGAGGTGTGCTTGGTCTCTTACGCCTCCAGCACATTCACTGGAGTGAAGCGGAGGTTTGTCTTGTTATAACAAGTATTATAGAGCCAAGGCCCAAGGGGCATATCAGACCCACTGTCAACAGCACATGCCATTAGGGCCAAATGTTTAACTTGTCTGCACAGGGCCCAAAATAAATTCATTTGAGAGGCCAGCCAGCCATTTCAACCATGTTTAATTTTGGATAGATCATGTCAGAGTTTTTGCTGAAGTGTTTGGTTCAAACCAAAGGTGTCACCGGATTTACTTCCAATTTGGCAGAAGCGGCCTTTTACTATTAGAGCTCTCACCGCGAATTGTGGCTTCCATCTCAAGAGGCCTTCCTGAATCATTCACTTGAATTTTAATTACACCATACAGCAGCTTTAGTAGGGGGGTCTCACGTGCTGTTGACAGTGGGGAGATCAGACGCCCCCCCTTGATCCCAGCTGATCCGAGTGTCCAGCCACGTGTTACAGGAGATCATTCAATTTCTCATGCCGGCTTGTCATCACCGCTTTCACTCCTGGGGTCTCCGTGCGGCGCTGGCAGCTCGATGCCTGATTCGACGATGGAATATGAAAGTTGGTTCGGTGCGCTACTATACTCAAGTGAACGGTGTCTCCTTTGTTTCCATTTTCGTGTTGTCTAATTATATCATCGACATAATCAATCAGATCGACGTTGACGTCGGATCCGGAAGTCGTAGAAATCGCCGAAGATATAAAAAAAGGCGTCTGTCAACATGCCCACTTTCTTTTTGGTCCCCTCTTTTAGATTACCGCCATGTTGGCCGCCGTCACTCTTTTGCTCCTCCACCTCCTTCCTGCACACGGGCATTCTCCTGCACATAACCACGACCACATCGCTCGCAACGCACTGCCTGACACCTGGTTTCAGCCCAGTGACCACGCTGTTCGTGCTCTCTTTGCACGAGACGATTTTCCTGCTGTCGGTTCAGATGGTACACCAAGTCTAATGTCGCTGATTCAAAAGGCTAAGTATATTGTCTAGCATGGGTTGCTTCTCTGCCTCCATTCACCCCTGATGGGTCACATACACCCGATATCACCAAGCTTCCCCAGGCTTGGGTTGACGCTTACAACGCTGCCAAAGCGGCCGGAAATATCCCCAATATCCCTCAAAGCACGACTGGTGGCCAGTATCCCAATAATCTGGACCCCATGAGTACCGACATATGTTCTTCCTACGTCGGATGTCGAACACCGGAGGACCATTTCAACGTGCCTGATGGGACATTGGCGCTCAACTTTGACGACGGGCCCACAGAGGTAGGATAGCCATTCATTCAACTGGAATTCAACAGTTAATGTTCTTCCTTCAGTTCACGGGACAGCTCCTGGACTTTCTAAAGACGAACAATGAAATTGCGACGCATTTCGTCATTGGGTACAGCATTCAGCAAAATGTTTCGGCATGGCAACTGCTCTTGAACTCTGGGCATGATTTGGCTGCCCATACGTCGGTTTTTCCCCATCGTTGTCAAGTCAAAAGCTGATGATTGATTGTTTAGATGGAGTCACCACCAGCTAACAACGCAGAGCGATATGGAGGTTGTTTCTGAGGTACTGTACTTTTTTCATAAGTTATATTTGTGTCAATTTAGCCAAATACAGCTCGGATGGAGCATGAACATTATATACCTGTCGACCGGCGGTCGTGTCCCCAGGTAAGGCTACATTCAATACTCGTATATCAATGCTGATCTCGACCAGATTCTGGAGACCACCCACCGGCGATGCCGATAACCGGGTACGTTAGGGTTTCTCCTTGTCTGGACGTTGTTGCCCACCTAAATATATAGATCCGTGCCATCGCCAAATACGTCTTTGGAATGGAGATGGTTGTCTGGAACCAAGACACCGAAGACTGGAGTCTCACGGAGACCCCGCCTCCAACCACCACAGCCATCATCGCGGGCCAGATGAATACTTGGCTCAATGGTCAGCTTTACCCGATATCGAAAACTAATTACATATTCAAGTTTTATTTCAGGTCCCAAAAGCCCCGGATTGATGATCCTTGAACACGAGCTTTCTAGTCTATCGGTCGCTGCATTTATGGCGGCATATCCCCTCATGAAGTCTGCAGGCTGGAAGACGCAATCGGCGGCTCGTCTTGTCAATGCCGACGGTGCTTACCGAAATTCTCCTGGACCGACCGGAACTGTCACTGCTGCCGGTCTGCTTGATTTCAAGGGCGTTGGACCATCTGGAACCACAAATTCCACTGGAAACACGGGTTCCAGTGGAAGCGCAAGTGCCGTTAAACCGACTGGGAGTGTGTCTGGCACTGGTTCGAAACCTGCGTGAGTCTGAATACATTACATAACGTCATTTTCGTTCATAATTTCTGATAATTCTTTATAGATCCACTGCTTCTGGTGGTGCTTCTTCGAAGAGTGGATCAGCATCCGCGCCAAGTTCATCATCACCTGCACCCACCGGCGGAGCAACTCGCCTGAACATTGCGTGGTTCAATGCACTGGTATTGGGAGCGGGAGCTGTGGCGTACATGATGTTATAGATACTGGACTTTTTCTCTTCTTTCCTGTTACGTTTCATCATAATACTAGAAGACTAGTCATTTAGCTATTGTCCAGTACATACTCGTTTATACTCCGGGATTCCGGAACCAGTGTACGACGACACTGAACAACTATCGTCCAAATGAGATGGCTTCGATTCACTTGACGCCAAGCAAAGGCTTCGATATCCAAGTGATATGTCTGCCTGAGCATGTGTGGAGCCCTATTCGCGAGGACTCCTTCACTTCCAAGACATCGTTGGCCGATTACGACACCGACTCGGGCGGCCTGGAGCCATGGTACCGCACCTGCGATCGCGGACAGTTTGCAAGCGTTTTATAGCAATTGTAAGTTGCTTTTCTCATTCATTTATTCGGGAAATAACCTCTACCCATATCATTCAGCCTTTTCTCTCCATCGCAAGTCCGCCCCCGCCCTGCCTCACCGGCGCAGACATCCGTCGCAGTCCATCGCCATGTTGTCCAGGATGAGGTGGGGTCGACGTCAGAGCGTGCTCATGGAGTTATATCAGAAGACACCAGAAGGCGAGGCATGGACGGCGAGTATCCGAGGCTACAAGTGCGACCGAACTGGGGCAAGAAAGGCAGCATGATTAGCGCAACGCAAGAACAAAAACAGGAGGAATCATTACCTTCATCTCTACTTCCACTGCGCGGCCACTCCTCCTGTCCGCAGTTACACACTCATCACCCGCAAGCATTGCACCGCGCAGACAGGTGTCTTTGATGTCGAAGGCAGACCGAGAGTCGAAAAGGAGAAGGAGTAGGGCGATGACAGCGCACATAAGACTCTGGGCGCAAGAAGGAGTGAGCGGGTACGCATGCGGGATCGAGCAGAGTATCGTCTTCGTCACGCTCAATCAGCAACGTCCCCGACCTGAGCGTGTTAGACGTCCCACCGCCCGCTTGCTCAGACAGCGGCGGCATCATCGCCAGCGTTAATACGCCGAGCGGCGCGTTCACGGAGTCAGCCCAGCATGTTTGAGGTCGAAGGGACCGAGAGGGGCTTGAATTTTGAATGTGCGTATGAGCGGCGACGAAACGAGGGGCGGATGGATGAGACGAGGGAGGAGCTAGTGGGAGACGCGATGGGTAAATCTGAGCGCGGGGCGTACGAGGCTGGGGCAGAAAGAGAGCTTGAGTGAGGTGCGTAGTCTCGGACGAAAACGATTGTAGTACCTTCTTCCTTCGTCGCGAGCACGAGCCCGACGTCCCATAATCCCGATTCACTCAGCACGGCACTCGCACTCCACTTCGTCCTCCGAACACCCGCCCTCCCATTCCGGCTGCTCCTCCGCAGACGTCGTGGAGGTGGGCGCACCAGCACCACCAATACGTGTCTTGCCCTCATCACCGTCGGATTCGGTGTGTGGGAGGCGACGTCCGGGTGGAAGGAGAAGACGCGTATGATCCCCATCCTCGTTCTAGGATAGTCGTGTGTACCAGGCTACAAGGGCGGCGCGCCTGTTCATCCACAGCCCGCGCGAGGAAGGATGGACATCCTGCCGACGCGTGTCTCCTCCTCCCCTGCTCTCTCAGCCTCCGCTGCTTCGCCCGAGGCCACGAACACCCGCACGCCGGCGTACGGGTCGTGCGCGCGCGTCCCCCACCCATCCCTCCCTTCTCGTGTTTGAGGGTGACGTGCAGGGACGACCGCAGGGTAGGAGACCGACGAAACAGAAGCGGGGGGAAGCGAGGCGTGCTGGCCGAAGGGGCAATGCGCGGGCAAGTGTCTATAGCGTTTGCGCCTGCCCGCGAGCGGTGTGAGGTGGGGGCGGACGAAGATGGAAGAAGGAGAGGGAGCGAGCGAGGGGGTGGGCGCGAGTCTCCCGCACCGGCGATGGTGGTACGCCAGACACGGGCCCAGCACCGCATACCCTCCCTTCGGGATGATCCTCATCGTGAAGCCAGACCGCCAATGACCCCTTGCGCCAGCAGAGGACCCTGGCGGTCGTCCATTGCTGCTGATTCGTGCGATGTGGCGCTGAGGGAGCCAGGAGGCAGGCGCGCGGCGCAGAGCGGGAGAACGCGAGGGCGTAGACGGCGGACACAGGTCGAGGGGAGGACGGAAAGACTGAGCGGACGGGCGGGCGCGGGCGCGGGTGAAGGTGGGGATGCGGATGCACACTCAATGCCCGCCCTCCCAATCAGACTGGGTGAGGAGCACCAGACCGACGGGGTGGATGCGTAGGAGGTAGTCCCCACCGCTTCGAGCGCATGAGATGCGCGCGCCGGCCCAGCCGGGTTGGCCTCCCACTCTCGCTCGTGCACGCATGTCCTCATCATACGCTCATCCGTTCCTTCTGGCGATCGCGCTTGATGGAGAGCACCTCATACGCGTCCGGCCCCGCCGCCGACTCGTCCGATCCTGGACTGCACGCGGGGAGGCGATGGGATGGTGTGCGCGTAGAGCCTGCCAAAACGACCTCAGTGCGGGCTCGGTGGCTGCGATCGAGGGAGGGAGGGGGGAGGAGAGGGAGAGAAAGGGCGAGGACAGAAGAAAAAACAGACGTACCATACTCAGTATATTCCGGTGCGTGCGCGTGTGCATCCCTCCTTCCCTTCCCTACCGCGCTAGGCCATCCTTTGTCCCGGGAGTCTCCTGCGCTGGAGGCGACCGTCCGCGTGCGGTACACAGCTCCGGTTTAATTGTGAGTGGGAGTGGAGGGACACCCGCCCCGCTCGAGTACAAGTCGTCACAGGGATGCCCTTGACAGGTCGCGCGGGCCGACGAGAGCGAGACGGGTCCACACGGCCACTGTGACTAGGCGCGCGCAAAGAAACATCGAATGTCGGTCGATACGAGCGGATGGCAGAGACAACCCCACCGAGCCTCGCACATGTCCCGCTGCCGACTCGTCCAAGTACAATCCTCGTCAGCGCGCGGGACGGGACGCGGGGAGGGGATAGTGTGCGCGAGATACTGTGCGCGTAGAGCCGGCTATGCCTGGCATAATGGGGTCAGCTCGGGCTCGATGGATGAGATGGAGGGAGGGGGGAGGAAGGGGGGAGAGGGTATGGGCGAGTGTGCATGTGCGCGCACGACGGAAGAACAAACGTACAAACCTTACTCAGTGTATTCCGGCGCGTGCACGTTCCTCCTTCCTTTCCCTCTAGGTGGGGAGCGCCTTGTACGCTGGACGAGACGCAGGGAGGCGATACTGTGCGCGCGGAGCGGGCCATGCCTGCCAAAACGACGTCAGTGCGGGTTCGAAGGATGAGATCGAGGGAGGGAGGGGAGGGAAGGGAAGGAGGCCAGGGAGGAAGGAGGACAGGAAGGGAAAGGGTGGGGCGAGAGCTGGAAGAAAAGAAGAAAGGACATGGGGTACCGTATCCTCGGCCGTGCAGCATGCCCCCCCTTCGGAGTCTCCGGCGCAGGAGGCGACCGTCCGTGTGCGCACAGCGTGCGGCGCGCAGCTCCGAGGCATGTGCAGATGGCACTGGCGGGGCTCTAGTGGTGGACTGCGACAGAAGCTATCTCCGAGCACGCGCACGACGTAGGGCAGCAAGTCCGAAGACGAGTGAGAGGCGAGGCGACATCTACGAGCCTAGCCCAGGCGCACAACTAATTCAATATCGCTGGGGCGCTAGTCAGAGCGCCCCGAGGCCTGAGTCCTGAGCGAAGACCTGCTTTGCGAACACTGCATCGCAACAGACGAGAACCGAAGAAAGCCTTGGGCGTCCGAGGATAACATGAATCTTAGATAATGTTCGTGGAAAGCAAGAGCAGAAGATGTCGTCCAGTGTGAACGAGGAATAGTCATGCAATTAATTGGGTGTAGCGGGACGGCGAAAGAGCAATGTCACGCCGTGATGTTGACATGTCACCTCTCTGTTTCCTTCCTTCATGTCCGCTGAACTATGGTGGCTCGTCTGGCAGTTCTCTTACATTTCAGAAACAATCATCCAATATTCCACACCGGTGTGGGTGACTCGGCGCCGTTCGAAAGCATCCTTCGCTCTGGAGCCGAAATGCTCGGCTTGCTAGTCCTCTCGCCGTTTTATGAATGTCGAACATCCTCAATCAATCATGTACTCTTGCTCCCATTATTTCTCCCCCGCTCAATGCTGTTTCCTGGAGGTGCTCCTGGTGGCTATTTTCCCGTCCTTCGGGACTGCCGGCGCTTGCCTCAATCCTCCTTGGTGGTCGTATCAAGAGGAATAAACCGAAACCTTCGGGCTGCATTCCTGGTCCTTCGTTCCTGGCGCCCGGATCCCGCAGACGCGTACTCTTCGTTTCAAATCTGTCTTGAATCTGTCTGTCCAGGATTTTCAGATCCGACGGCTTGCTCCAACTGCGGGCGATCATTTGGCAACGTCTACCTCTTTATAAAATTAAGCCCTCTGTCCGAAGCTTTACCTCCGTATGGGAAGGCCTCGGATCAGCGTTCCACTTCGGCATCTCCCCGCAGTTCACAGTCCGCACCCAGTTCGCAGTCCGCAGTTCGCAATCTATCTTACTTCGCAGTCCGCACACTATCAACGTTCCACTTCGGCATCTCTCCGCAGTTCGCAGTCCGCAGTTCGCAATCGGACCGAAGGCCTCGGATCAACGTTCCACTTCGGCATCTCCCCGCAGTTCACAGTAGTTCGCAGTCCGCAGTTCGCAATCTCGCAATCGTACTTCGCAGTCCGCACACTATCAACGTTCCACTTCGGCATCTCTCCGCAGTTCGCAGTCCGCAGTTCGCAATCGGACCAAACGTTCTCGCTTGAGCTGATCATCTGAGCTAACCTTATGTTTCCCGCACACGCACTCCAGCACTCTCACTTTTATGTCTTTGCAGGCCAAATCTATTGCGGTCTTATACGGCGCCATTTAAATTGTCAGAACTACCCAATAAGCTTTCGCTTTCGCTTTCCTTGGGCTCCGTGCCGCCTTCGGAGTCAAGGCTGTTCGATGCTGTAACTTCATGCTATGCTTTGGCTGCGCCGCTGCGTATTTATGGCATAGTCAGAACTGCTTGATAAGCCTTCACTTTCCTTTTCTGTGAGGAGTCAAGGCTGTTCGATGCTGTAAATTCAGGCTATGCTTTGGCTGCGCCGCTCCGTATTTTAGCATATGAACGACTTCTTGAATTTCGCTCGCTCAGCCCTCACCATCTACTGCCACTTAGCCACCTCCACGCTTCTAAAAATCTTACATGCAAGCTGAAGATGGGTCTATTAGGTAGATAATTGATCTTTGACCCTATCTTCAGGCATGCTTAAGATTTTTGTCTCAGCTCTACTCAGCCATGACTCGTGTATGGAGAGAACGTACTTATTCTCAAATGTGAAGGCAATTCCAGTACATCCACAACAAATATTGTTTGGGAGGAACTACTACTGTAAACTGTAGTATAGGTTGTATTTCATCTAGCCGCCTTATGTTACACCGGACTTTGCAAATAAGTAGCAAGTGGGAGCCGGCGCGAAGCGCTGGCGACCGCTTGTATGGTATATATATGCGTGCAAAGTACGATACCAACTATGTCGGGACGCGTGTGCTCACGCGATCACGCAGGTAATCAGCCACACACACGCTTGCGAGGCTAGATTCCACGCTGGCTTACCGAGATGGATAGGCCTAGGGACGGAAACGTCGTCGGGCGGGTGTCGGGTGACGTGAGAGTGGATCCGTCACTATGCACGTCACCCTCCCTGTCAGTCTGCACCATGCAATAATGAGCCCCAACTTCGACTTTGAAAAGTCGTGGAAGAGGAAAAGCAGTTTACGGTTACCTGCGCCGCAGCGACGGTATCGATCGGCTGGAACAAGTTGGCAATTGAGCTCGGGCTCTGTATTCAGTAATTTGTTATTTCCTGGTACCGAAATCAATGCGCAAGCTTACCGCTGAGTACACAGAATCGAACAGCGCGGGCGTGGTCCCCTGCATGATATGGACAAGGACAGCAGTGGTAACGGCCCACACCATGGCGCACGAAGCATACACGGAAGAGATGAAGCGCATGGTCAATGATTGAATGAAAGGTGAGTATTGAGTATTGCGTTGGTTGCAACCCACACTGGTGCTTGTGACGGTACATACTTACACCATGGACGCGGCCAGCGCTACTATTTCTTGATACTGTAATATAGGACTTATACCCGTAGTAGACTACCGGCCTATTGCGCCGAGATCATATCTTACATAATCGATTACTCTTTTACTGCTTCCTCGATGTGGACTTAGAAGATTAGGTGCTCAACACCCCCGGACCCGCTGGATAGCTGAGCACCTGTAGAACTGCTCTCGCCGCACCTCGAGATACGATATCAATGGAGCTCCGGTCTCGGGTGACAAGACCGTTAGCTGAAGCGTTACAACAGCGGGGAGGGCCTGAGTCGGCGCCTCCTGTCGACTTAGCTGCGCCAGACTCGACGTCTGTGTGCGCTCATCTCCAGCCTGGCGAGGCCTAAAAGACCCGCATCACAATGGAGCCCACTGCGAGGGCTTCACCAGGGCTGGAGAAGGGAGGGCGGGCAGAAGCGCTCAGCTCTATGGAGAGTGAGCTGCTGGCTGTCCCGCCCTAGAGGACGGGGGGGCGATCGAATCATTAGCTATTCCTTCAGCGCGCTAGACACGCTGAAGAATGCTGAAGAAGATCACTCCGCCCGCCAAGGACAAGGCATCGAGGAAGCGCTCAACCGAAAAGGCGAGCGCTGAGATGTCTCAACTTCCCCCCGCGCCTCGCGAGACTCGGCACGGCACTTGTGGAGGACCCGTGGACGGGTCCTGCCGTGGACGAGAGCGTGGCACAGAGTATACCGACTTATACTTCTGTGTCAAACTGGCCGATCGGCTCTGAAAATCCGATCACGTGGTTGATCCAATATCCATCTTCTCCAAGTCCCACTCCACTCACTCGGGAGCGCGAGGAGCGGGACCTCGATTTCGCTGCGCCGTGCAGGGCATGAGCGCGCGTGGGATACCTCGCGGAGCTATACGGATGGGGAGAATGGATACCAAGGAGACTTAGCCGACGTCCCAGGGATGGGAGGGTTGAGCGCATATATTGCCGCTCCTCTTTCCCTCCTCTAGTCGCTCTTTCCCTCCGGAATGTCGCAAGGTCGCAAAACCTCTAGGGGACCCTTCGACCCCGTATTCGATCACCAGAACCCGAACCCTATCATCGACAGAGCCGCATCGACTCGACAAGCGGGTCGATTGGAGAGAATGTCGACAGGCGGGGCCCCCTCTGCTCCCTCATCTACCTCCAGCTTCTCTCCTCGTCGTGCCGCTGCGGGGAACTCGAAAGGACCTGCGGACAAGTCCAAGACTCATGGTCCATCCCCCCACTAAACCAGTGCCTCCTCGAGCCGCTATGCTAGGCCCTATAACCGCGCGTGTAGGTCTTCTAAATTCCCCCGCGATGCCTGCCGCCAAAGATACCAAGACTACTCCCTTCGGAGGTACCGCTCCGTGAATGCCTTCGCATATGACCGAGGAAGGGAGACGGGGACCACCCTCTGCAGGAGGGTCGCAAATGGGTGCTGGAGGATCGTCTGAGCGCGCTTTGCCTAAAGCAGCACCAGATGTATTTCCTCCGGCTCCGGCGAGTGGAGACGCTGCTCTCCCCGAGATGAGCGCGCCCAATTCACCGGTACCCTCCCCGAAGTCGCACCCTCCTATGTCCTCCACCGAGCCATCGGAGGAATCTGATCTGGGCCCTACCAGCACCGAGAATGGGGCGGAGGTAGAGAGAGGCGAGGAAGGCGAGAGCATTACCGCCGCCCTCAAATCGAAACCCTCCTCCGAGATCAGTGTCTTTAGCGGAATGGGATGCTCGATTGAGGTGTATCGAGAGCCTTTAATGGTGTCGGTAGCCCGCTACCACGAGCCGTACTACCCCGAGGATCCGGAACAGGATGATCCTCTGACGGAATTCGGCGCGGTGAGGGGAGAGATCCTGAACATGGACCCCTCCAAAACGGTTGCCCTTCGACATGCCTTGGTTCGCTACGACAAACCTCATCGCCAGTTTGAATGGGACTTCTTGGGGCAGCTTATCCAAGAAGTGGTGCAACTTGATGCGGAGACCGTCCCTTGCTTCGGCTTCACCGACCCCACCTTGTCGAAACAGTTCTTCTGCCTGGGTCTGGAACCCCTCAGCCGCACTGCGCACGCCGTAGTGGCAGTTCAGCAAATCCTGGAGGCTTTGATGATTTTTCTGGGAAAAGACCCTCGTACGAGCTTTTCCTTGGATCCCGACCTTGGCCTACTGTGTCTACTGGAACGCAGCGCGCTGGAAGTCGAACTAAGGTTCATGCTTTCGTGCTTACAGCGGCGCCTATTCAACGGAAACAAGCACATCCTTACTTATTTCCAGCGGATCCGACACACGCTCACGACCGAGGATTGGAGCGACATCGTCAGTTCTGCCGATTCGACGTTGCCCAAAGTGCGACACGAATTCGGGACGCAGCATCCGACACATGAGATGTACAAGCTACTATTGCGACCCGACTACGCGCTGAGGACGGCGATGATCGACGACGCTGCTCGAACCAGTATGATTCGAAGGCTAGGAGAGGAACCGCGGGAACGCTACTACCGACCTCGCAACTCTATACCGACCATCAAGGAAGATTCCGCGGAGGAACCAGCCGTAGGAGTGAGCGCATCTCAGAATGCGGCTCCGCCTGCAGAATCGGCGCCCTTGGGAGTGCGTTTCGTCTCCCCTCCTCCTCCTTCGATATCTCTATCGGCCGTCCATCGTCTCCCTGGACAGAGCTTTATCCCGGACACCCGTTCGGCCGCCTCTATCATTGGGGGGCCATCGGTGATGCGAGTCCCCGTTCACTATTCCCAGGAACAAGGGAACTGGACGAGCTATCAATTCCAACGCTCTGGGGGGGCAAGGCGGCGCGAGAAGTACTAAGGAGAGTACGGCGAACGGCCCTCCATCGGGAAATATCCCTCCGGGTTGGATCGGTCAACCGAGAAGAGATCCTGCGGGAGGAAGCGGGGGCGGAAGCGGTCCTGGCGGTGATGGCTCAGGAGGAGGAAATGGAGGATGGGGCGGTGGAGGCGGAAGCGGTGGAGGTGGAGGCGGAGGAGGAGGAGGAGGAGGAGATCCAGCTGCTCCGGGGCATGACCCTGTGAGCGCTGCACAGTGGCAGCTGAATAGCAAGCTCAACATATCCGTTGTACCGTCCTGGAACGGGAAAGGGGAGACCATCATCCCTTATGTCATCGCCATGTCTTCCCTGGCTATGCTTAGTCCGCTACTGGAACGCCAATTAGGGCAGATGGCCCCTTCCCGTTTCACCGATCGCGCTCTGAAATGGTGGACGTCGCTGCCTGGACAGGCGCGCCAGGAGTTCAGCCAGGATTGGCCCCATCTCCTCGATAACTTGCGCCGCACCTACCTTACGGACCAATGGGTGCGGGACCGCAACAAGGAGTTTGAGGAGATGAAGTTCCGGCAACGAGGACACGAGTCGGAGGACCCCGTGGATTTCTTCCAGCGACGTGCCCAGTACCACAGTTTCATCTTCTCCGACGGAGACGATGGTCCCACTGCGGTGTCGCGACTTATCCGTACCCAACCGGCCGATTGGAACAAGGAGATCAACGAGCGTCTGTGCCCCACTATTGACTCCTTGATGGCAGTAGCCCAGCATAGTCAAGCAGCGCTGATGTCTATCTGGCTCCTATCGACCAAGGTGGACCAACTTCTATCGAAGTCGAGCGCGCCCAGCGCTGCTCCTCGTGCCCGGTTCCGCCCCAGAGCTCACGCGGCCGACGTAGAGGTGGAGGAAGAGGAAGAGCACGAGGGAAAGGAGGAGGAGGAGGACAAGACGGCTCTGGCAGTCGATCGGCGCCGGGCGCCGCGGATGGGGAATTCTCGCGAAGCTGGCCCTTCACGCCCAGACTGGCCGGGAGGCAAGACGATCAACGGATATACCTTCGCCCGAGACGACTCCAAGATTAGCGTGCGGCCTCCCAACGGCGAGTGCTATATCTGCACTAGTCCGAAGCATGTCGCTCGGGACTGCTCGCACTACGGAAAATGGACTGTGCTAAAACAGGCACTGCTCATCCACGTCGACATAGACCCGGCGGAGGAGGAGAAGGAGAGATTGGAATATCTAGCTATGCTCGTGGAATCGAAAGTCTCGTCTTCCGCTTACTCGAGTGATGGTTCCGAAAGTCCCGAACTCTCCAAGAACGTACTCGTTGTTGATGCGCTAGACTGCGAAGCCAAAGCAGCTCACATCGAGTATAGGGGTTTTAACCGGAACCGTCGGCGACATGACGCCTTTGCCAAGGACAAGTCGAGCAAGGACAAAGGGAAAGCGGTGAAAAGCGATGATCCCGCTTCCTTGCCTCGGCGTATCCTCTGCAAGGTTGCTCATGTAGCGGAACTACCCGCGAGCCAGGATGACGATGGATTAACCATCTACGAGGCTCGCAAGGCGCGACAACTTCCAGACGGGCTGGGATCTTTGGGAGCGAGAGCTCTCCACATTATGGTCCGTGTCGGATCTCTAGCGAATGAGGAGGTTAAAGCCCGCCTGGACTCGGGAGCGGATATCACTCTGATGTCCGAAGAGTTCTGGATGGCTCTTGGGTTGCCTAAACCGCGGGAGGGAATTCACATGTCTCTCTACCATCTCACCGGGCAAGCAAAGGTTCTGGGATACGTTAAATGCTCTATTTACATGGTCAACACGGAGGGAGAAGTGGTCCGTTTTGATCTGGAGGCCTATGTGGTTCGCAACATGAAGGTCTCGCTCCTGCTGGGAGAGGACTTCCAATCGGCGTACGAGCTCGGGATCAAGCGCTCCGCTACTGGGCACTGCGAGGTGCAAGTAGGGCAATCGAGGCACGTCATAGCAGCTTCATCAGCGCATTCCGTAGACCTGGGCTTCGAAATACGGCAAGCAAGCATGGCTAAGTCCATGAAGCGCCTGTTGCCAGGGATCTGGCGGAAGACGTACCAGAGATCCAAGGCCCGCAAGCGTCGCGAGGAGAAATTGGAAGCCCCTCCCGTACTCGCCGCTCGAGACACGCTCATAGCCGCCGGAACGGTTCATAACGTTCCTATCACAGGCCCCTTCGAAGGAAAGGAGGAGTGGCTCGTGGAGAAAGTTGTTATCGCTACCGAAGACGAGAGCGTAATGGCCGCCCCCTCCACCTTCATCAAATCCGAATCCCCTTTCCTACCGATCGCCAATCCTAGTACCCGTCCTTGGTACATTCGAGCCGGCGACATAGTAGGCCGACTACAGGATCCCGCCGACTACGCGGATACTCCTAAAACGAGGAGGAGAGGGAGAAATTCGCAGCGTCGGCGGAGGCGTTAGCGCGCGTCATCAAAGAAACGCAGCGCGCGCAGGATCCGGAGAGCTTGCCCAAGGAAAGGCCAGGAGCAGACAATCGGCTAGATGACGACGAGGATTGGGGCCCGAAGACGACCGCGTTACCCGGCGACTTTGTAGGACTTCACGAAGGGGAGGATATCGCTCAGATGGTAAACCTGGGACTCGATGTACCGGATCACATTCGCCCAAGACTAGACGACGTGTTGCGCCATAACGTGGCTGCATTCGGAGTCGGAGGGCGATTGGGGCACGTGAAGGATAAAGCTCCGATTCCATTGAAGCCAGGGACACAACCCATATCCGTTCCTATGTACGCCGCTTCACCTCTGAAGCGGGAAGTTATCGACAAGCAAATGGACCTCTGGTTTGAGCGCGATGTAATTGAGCCCTCCGTTAGTCCTTGGGGGGCTCCGTGCGTCGTGGTGTTCCGCAACGGGAAACCTCGACTCGCGGTCGATTATCGCAAGCTCAACGCGGAGACAGTGGCCGACGAATTCCCCATCCCAAGACAGTCCGATATCATACAAGCCTTGTCGGGAGCGCAAGTTCTATCCTCCTTCGATGCATTAGCCGGCTTTAATCAAGTCGAAATGGAGGAAGAAGCTCGGGAGAAGACAGCTTTCAGATCCCACCGGGGGCTATGGCAATTCAAGCGTATGCCGTTCGGGCTGAGGAACGGACCCTCCATTTTCCAACGGATCATGCAAGGGGTGCTTGCGCCCTACCTCTGGATATTCACGCTGGTGTACATTGACGACATCGTAGTCTTTTCGAAGACCTGGGAAGAACATCTAGTGCATCTTGACAAGGTCCTGAGCGCGATAGCCGCTGCTGGGATCACGTTGGAGCCGAAGAAATGCTTCGTCGGGTACTCCTCGATACTTCTCCTGGGGCAGAAAGTATCGAGGCTGGGATTATCAACTCACAAGGAGAAGGTGGCGGCGATACAGGAATTGGCGAGGCCAACGTCTGTGCTGGAGCTGCAGAAATTTCTGGGGATGATCAACTACTTCTCCACGTATATTCCGTATTACGCCTTCATCGCGAAGCCTCTGTTCTCCCTGCTGGCGAAAGGGTCCAAATGGGAATGGAGAGCAGAGCACGAAATCGCGTTCTTGCAAGCCAAGGACGCCCTGTCGGCTGCGCCGATACTCGGACACCCGATCCAAGGGACCCCCTACAGGTTATACACGGACACCTCCGACTATGCGATAGGAACTAGTTTGCAACAAGTCCAACCTATCAGAGTAGCTGACTTGAAGGGCACGGTGGCGTACGAGAGGCTACAAGCCGCTTGGGATGCGAAGGCGCAGGTGCCTAAGCTGTTCACGACGCTGACGAAGGAGGTAGAGGAGATGGGGAAGGAGGACGTGTGGGGCGCTACGCTGGACGAGACGGTGGTGCACGTCGAGCGTGTAATCGCCTACTGGAGCAGAAGTTTGAGATCTGCTGAGCAGAACTACAGTGCGACGGAGAGGGAAGCTCTGGGAGCGAAGGAGGCGCTAGTGCGATTCCAACCGTTCATAGAAGGGGAGCAGGTCATCCTGGTGACGGACCATGCCGCCTTGCAATGGGCAAGGGTGTACGAGAACGCGAACAGAAGACTCGCGGCGTGGGGGGCGGTATTCGCGGCGTATCCCGGCCTCAAGATCATTCACAGGCCGGGACGAGTACATTCAAACGTGGACCCGCTGTCAAGGCTGCCGCGAGCGCCGCCGCACGAGTCTCCCGTTCAAGACGATTGCGGGACGATCGTACCGGATGAAGAAAGGCAGGAGGAAGCACAGAGGATGGAGGACCGGGGAGCTTTTGCGCCAGCTAAGAAGGCCGCATTTGCTATCTGGTGGTGGGAGGACGCAGTGGATAAATACGCTCTGCCCGTGCAGACAAGACGGCAGAAGGCCCAGGAGGCGATGGAAGGGGACGAAGGAGTACCGGAGCGCGATGAAGTCGCAGCACCGGGTCAGGAAGAGATGATGAGGGCGAGAGAGGAGGTTAATGAGCGCGACGACGCCACAGCTCTGGATAACCCCTTCCCTTTCGAACAGGCCGATCACTGGACATACCCCACTGGAGCGCGACCGGACAAGGACAAAGAGGACTGGAATAAACACTCTCACTTGCTAGTATCGGTGTCCCAAGAAGTGAAGAATGAATTCATCCTGGGATATCAGGAGGATCCGTACTTCAAAGACCGATATACCGAGGAAGCGACCAGTCCCGAGAAGGTACTCACACCATCTCACTTCCAGAAAGGTCGCGATGGTCTTCTCTACTTCGTGGATGCGGACTGGAAGAATCGGCTGTGCGTTCCTCAGTCGAAGATCCAATTTATACTTCAATGGATTCATGAGTCCCTGCATGAAAGCGATCACGCTGGACCATTCAAATTCCTTAACCGCCTACGAGAACTGTTCTTCTGGACAACCCTCACGAAGGACGCTGATGAGTTCGCATCGACTTGCGACGTGTGCCAGAAGATCAAGGTGGACCATCGACAGAAGATGGGCGGACTGAGGCCGGCGCACATCCCTCCTCGTCCGTTCGCTACGGTGTCCTTAGACCTCATCACTGGCTTGCCCCCGTCAGGGAAGGAGAAGTTCACAGCGATCCTAGCTATCGTGGACAAGCTGACGCGGTTCGCGGTTATGATCCCAACCCACACCAACTTGACGCAAGAAGGGTTCGCGGTGTTCTTCGTGGAAAGGGTAGTGAATGTCTTTGGTATGCCCGAACGCATCATATCGGACCGCGACAAGCGATGGTCCACAGCCTTTTGGCGCTCGGTTACGCTACAGTACGGAAGCGTGCTGGCCCTGTCATCCGCTCATCATCCTCAAACGGACGGACAAACGGAAATCCTCAACGCTACGATAGAACAGATGTTGCGCGCATACGTCGCTGCAGATCGTTCTTCATGGGCCAAATGGCTTGGGGAGATAGCGTTCGCCTACAATTCCAACGTTCATGGCTCTACTAGTTACAGCCCCAACTTCCTACTATTCGGCTACAGCCCTAGAGGCGCCGCTGGAATCATGAACCCTGGAGGGGACCCCGTAGCTCGCCCCTTCCTGCCGAGTCAGAAGGGGGAGGACTTCATAGAGGCTCTGGAGAGTCATCGAAAGGCTGCGCGGGACGCGGTGGTGCTGGCGCAAGAGAGGCAGGCTCGCGCTTATAACAAAAGCAGGCGTCCTGTGGAGAGCATCGAGGAGGGGGATTACGTGCTAGTCAACCCCCACTCGCTGGAACTAGTCGACGTGCAGGGCACGGGACGCAAACTAGTGCAGCGCACCATAGGGCCTTTTGAGGTCATGGAGAAGATTAACCCGGTGGTGTATCGCTTGCGACTACCGGATACCTACTCCATGCACCCAGTCTTCAATCTGGAACATTTACGAAAGTATCATGTTTCCAGGGAGGAACTGGGGGAAAGGACGAAGCTGCCGGACACGCGGGAGTATCTGAAGGCTTCAGAGGAGTATGTGGTGGAGGCTATCATCGGGCACGCCGTGCGTCCTAGAAAAGATGGTAACCAGAGGATGTTCCGTATTCGCTGGGAAGGATATGGGCCGGCGGATGATACCTGGGTCTCTGAGAGAGACTTACACAACGCGCCGGCGCTGAAGCGTGAATATTTGCGGCTTCATCAATTGACTTGAAGGACGGACGACTGGATCGGCCGAGGAATTCCGAAGTCGCCGAGTTACAACGAGGATCCGTGCGTGGGAACGGAAGCACGTGCTAGATGCAGTGGCAACTTCGTCTCTTTCTTCCTACTCTCACTTCCCACTAAAGTGAACGTCCGCTGCTCCGATTCTGTGAGCGCGAAACGGTCATCATAGATAATTCCCTTTTCTCTTCCGCAACCAACATGCCTGCCCGAGTCGCAACCCCCAGTATGGGCACTCGCAGCCGATACAGTAAGACTTTTGCAAAAGACCATGTTAGTGGACGGGGCGGGCCTTTGTAAAAGGCCACAATAACCATATGTGGTAAACCGTGCCCAAAAAAAATGCCCAAAACAAGGATGGAACCGACGACCTTCAGATACTAAGAATAGCCGGCATCATTACCACTACACCAAGGAGGTTATAAAGGTCTAGGTTGCTTACCCAGTTAGGTCAAGCCTAGGCTTGACCTAACTGGGACTGCTAATACCCAGACCTAGGGCAGGCAAGCTGCCCTAGGTCTTTGAAAATTGTTTTGCACAGTTCATTCAGTGTTTTGATGGGGTAAAAAACCCTAACCAACCCTAACCAACCCTAACCAAGCTAACCAACCCAAACCCCTAACCAAAGAACTCCAATATACCTGGGAGACAAGGCAGCTAACCCCCTAACTCTAACCTTCTAACCCTAACCCTAACCACCCTAACCCTAACCTGGCCCTATGCGGGCCCTACAGGGGTGGTGCAAGGCTTATTCTGTATTTTCCCACCTATATATGAGCTATGCAAGCTTATGGACTTGACCTAGCTGGGTAAGCAACCTAAACTTTTATAACCTCCTTGGTGTAGTGGTAATGATGCCGGCTATTCTTAGTATCTGAAGGTCGCCGGTTCAATCCTTGTTTTGCGCATTTTTTTTAGGCACAATTTACCACATATGGTTATTGTGGCCTTTTACAAAGGCCCGCCCCGTCCACTAACATGGTCTTTTGCAAAAGACTTACTTGGTCTAGTGGCACTCCCGCACCTCCTGCGCCGCTGGGTACCTGGACGTCCCCAACATCAATTCGTCCATGAGTTTCGACCTCAAACAGTTCCCCAGGCTTTCGGCCAGGATCGTCAAGATAGGAGGTCGGATCTTCGAGCTATGGTCACCGAACTCGACGCAGCTCCCCTTTCTTCCGGGTGAGCGCGTCCCAGAACCGGCAACAGAAGCGCGATGGACGTCTCGCAATGCCGGTACGATGGGCATTCGGGCAAGCACGACTGCTTGTACTGTCCTCAATACTTCCTCGAGGCCACGTCGCACTGGCCCTTCATCAGGCGCGTCTCCGCTGTCCCGTCGAGCGACCTGGCGTACCCGGCCTTCAAGTCCCTGATCGAAGGATGGAACCCCTCCCCTCTCCATGCCACCGAAGGAGTATGGGAAGCTTCCTTCATTCAAAGCTTGCGGTCCGTCATGACTATGCTGGAAATGCGCATGCGCTCCCTTCAATCCGGGTTCCGCGCTGGCTCTACCACTTGGGCGAGGCGGCCGACCTACTGCACCGAAGCGCGCTTCCAATCGCTGCTAGGTGTCCGTAGGTGGGACGACGCGGTGGATCTAGGTGTAGCGTTCCAGAGGGGCTTACGGGAAATGGAAGCTTGGGCGTTGATGGTGAAAATACAGCGGGAGCACCCCTTGACGGACGTACGGGATTTCCGGGAAGCCACCATGCCCGTCGCCAACGACGACCGAATGGGCGTTTGGGTGAACGGCATGAAGGAAGCGGGGGTATTGCTGTTCATGCGGCAGGAGGTACCCTGCTTCGTAGTGCACGAGTTCCCCCCGGAGACCCTGGTACCTCTCTCAGCGGCGCCCAACCCTCCGACGTTCCACAATTTCGTCGATGGGACGGACATCGTGTACCTCGTACGGCACAACGAGTATCAATTGCTAGCGGAAGGACAAGGAAGGTTGGACTCGCTCTTTAGGCGAGAGGATGGTCGAGGCGAACATGCCGCGACGAACCCCAGGGACGAGGCTCGATCATCTTCAATCTACATGACCGCCCTGGCGCCCTGGACGCCTCGTCCTCGACAGCGGTTCGCGAGGATGGCAGCGGGAGGGGGTGGCGCACGTACGACTTCAGGAGCGCTTGTTTCATTAGCCGCACCTGCAGAGTCAAGCGAGGAGGACTCCGAGGAGACCGAATCGGAGGACGACGAGTCGGCTGCGGATTCCTCCGCTCCGCCACCCCCCGCCCTATGTGCTGCCGGCGCCTGCAGCCCCTAACGACCGCCTGGCTGCGCCCGTAGTAGAACGGAGGGTTATCGCCGTCGACCGCGTGCCCTGGATCTCTCCCCTGGCCATTCCTTCCAATTGGACCGGGAAATGGGAAAAGTGGGAGTTACAGGAACTCCAAGAGGAACGCGCTTGGATTTTCAAAGGCAAGAAGACCCAAATGGACTCCAAATGCTGGTACGACCGCGTGCTCGGTAGGCGCCTGTACTTTGGTCGGTTCGACCCACCTCCCGGCCTGCTTGACTGGGAACGCTTCGGATCTCCCGTTCCGCGGTACCCCTTCTTCGTCGATGGAGGTAACCGCTGGATTCCGAAGAAGCCTTCGCACTGGATGTACCCCTCTCAGGAGGAGGCGAACAAGTACAAGGGAAAGCGAGTGGAGGCGCCTCATTACCTACAGCTGCCCCTCGTCGACGAGAAGGGAGGTTCCACAAAGGTGGGGAAGGTCAAGGCGATGGATGAGGAGGACATAGAGGGTGTATACTCATCGGACGAGGAGAACGGCATGGAGGTGGATCGAGTAGAACCAGAAAACCCAGCGTCAAACGTCGTCACTATATCGGACGTCAACGAGGGCATTTCGGCCCAAACCTTCCGAATGATGACGGCGGACGCGTTCTCCAACAGTAACGCTCGCCCCCTCGCGATACTCCGAGCGCGAGGTCTCATTTGGGTTCGTTTTGCGGACGTTACTACCGGACGAAGAGGATTCGGAGCATTGGGGGCGGTATGGAGGAACCTGCGTGTGGCGTTTCAGCCAAATGGGGAGTTCGATGATGCGGCCCTGTACACAACAGACGTGTGGCTACGGGAGGAGGAGCAGGACAACGATGTGCCCGCTCCCCCATATACTCCAGCTCCGCCCGCATCCGCCGTGACGTTCCCGTCCGTACAGAGGCCTTCTTCAGCCTTGAGCGCGGACTTCGCTGCTCAGAGTTGGGGAGGTACCTTGGATGTGGAATGGGACGCCAGGATCCCGCCCGCTCCTGCAGGGAAGTCTTCCGCGCCGGAGGAGGAAGGCGCGGTAGTAGATATGATGCCCGTTGCGCCGGCGGAGAACTCGACGGACATCTCGACGTCGCCGCCCATCCACTCACCAGTGCGGGCACCTGAACCATTGCCCCAGGCGCACTCAGGGCGGAACAATCGCCATTCCCTCCTCTTCCGCGATGACCCCGTCCTCAAGTTCTTCGTCCGCGTCGAGGATGACAGGTCCCGCTCTCGGACCGGCGCCCTCGAGTAGACTTCCTCCGTCCGAACCCAAGGCCATGAGGGGTAAAGGGAAGGGTCCGATGAAGCCGTCGTTGGAAGAACGTCTGTCGGGGCCATCGTCCTCTCACTCCCCGATTCCGATCCCACTAGCGCTGAGGCTATCGAACCCGTCTCCCTCCCTGGCCGATCGTTTGGGTGGCGTGGAATTGCTTCCGTTGGCTGCTCGTCTGGGGCCTCCTCCGCTGTCAGATCGTCTGGCGCCCGCTCCTCCCGGGAATGCAGGAGGACATACGCCATGGGCACCTTGGTCGCCCACAGCGCCCTCGCTGCAACCCTGGACTCCTTGGCCACCCTCGCCGCCTCCACCCCAACCATGGGCCCCGTGGTTACCAGTGCCGCCCCCGCCGCAGCAGCAAGTACCTTGGACTCCCGCGCCGTATCCGCTTCCACAACAGCCGCGACCGTCCTTGGCTGACTACCTTGCCACACGTCTGGACCCTGCCACCCTACCGTCACGCATTCAGAACTTGATTGACAGGGATCCCCCGACCCACGACGGCCGTACCTCCGCGGCCACGGGCGTGCCAGGAGTGAAACGAGTACGGCGAGGTAACAGAGCGGGACGGCTACAAAGGGAACTAGCGGCCATGCGCGCGGAGATCGACGCTCAGATGGAGGCAGAATCGGCGAACACGGCGACGGCTCCGAGTCTGCAGGCACCCGTCTTGTTTGCGCCATCCACGGCTGCATCAAGTTCGGCTGTACCCCCCGCACGCCGTTCAGACCGAGGAGGAGGTGGAGCAGTCCTCCGCTACACAGGAGGAGGATGAAGAGATGCTGGACGCTCCTCGCCGTTGGACAGCCTGGGATGACGACGATTCGGGGATGGGGCCGTACGCGGAGTGATATATGTTGTGGGGTCGAGACCGCGGGGCTAGGGCTCCGCCTTCAATTCGAAGTGTATAGGAATCAAGAGCGTCGTAGAATCGGCAGACAACACAGTAACGCTAACCCGCGTGGGGGGCTCTGTGACGGTACATACTTACAACACCATGGACACGGCCAGCGCTACTATTTCTTGATACTGTAATATAGGACTTATACCCGTAGTAGACTACCGGCCTATTGCGCCGAGATCATATCTTACATAATCGATTACTCTTTTACTGCTTCCTCGATGTGGACTTAGAAGATTAGGTGCTCAACACCCCCGGACCCGCTGGATAGCTGAGCACCTGTAGAACTGCTCTCGCCGCACCTCGAGATACGATATCAATGGAGCTCCGGTCTCGGGTGACAAGACCGTTAGCTGAAGCGTTACAACAGCGGGGAGGGCCTGAGTCGGCGCCTCCTGTCAACTTAGCTGCGCCAGACTCGACGTCTGTGTGCGCTCATCTCCAGCCTGGCGAGGCCTAAAAGACCCGCATCACAGTGCTTGAATGGATTCCACGATTTTCTAGTTAGTTTTTAAGGCGTCCCCGGCTCTGACCATATACCCCGAAGGCTGAAGCGGCGAATGAATGATGCAACGCTAGGCTTGGTCTTGTGAGTTGGAGTTGGATGCCTACCATTAGACCGGTTGAACACCATAGTCTGCTCGGTATCCTCATATCTTCACAGCGCTAGAGTATGTACAAGGGTAGGACACCAAATTATTACCTTGTTGGATTTATCGAACCGGGTATCCTTGATTTCGTGCGCACTCACTTGGTGTCAGTCGAACGCACTGCAGACGGGTTCAACCTTCGCCGCTTCGACTCCGGTCAGAACTAATGGTGGCACAAATTGGATGGAGTCCAGGCCGCCCAGAAAATGGCAAGATCGCACACAGCCAAGGCCCGGAAGTTGGCACGCCACCATATACTGTGCTCCGACGGCTTTTGCGCCAGGTCTCAAATCAACCCGCGTGGCAGTGAGTTTTGATTCGAGACCGAGACTTTGAGCGCACTACTAGATTGCAGATTATGATTCGGTAGGAATATATGAATAGCTGCTCCAAGGACGACTCGAGGTGTAGTTTAACTTAAGACTTCATGGCCTACACTACAATGCTTCCTTGAACTGCCCTTCCTGAGTGAGAGCACTGTGCCATATAATGCTAGCTCCTTACCTGTGCTTGAGATGCGGCTTGCCAGACAGACGGACTGATCCTTCGCTCCCTCGATTCAACGGATTTTAGCTTCGATTTTGGACGATCCATGTAGTTTCCGCTCTAAATTTCGACTCATATGCTGCTGGCGTGCGATTCCCAGTTCTCGAAGCATATTTTTCCGACCAAACTTAGGCCGATTTGCAGTGAATGCAACGGTAGTAAGTACTCAAATTTCGCCAAGCTAGGACTCTCACCCCTTGTTCAACTGAAACAGATGTTAGTAGCGCAGTGTGGGCGAGGCAATGGGAAGCGGCCGGAAGCAAAGGGGAGTGGCGGCGATAGGGGGTGGAAGGCACGGCAGCGTTGTAGCGGGGCAGCGGTGTAGCGTAGACGCGGTGGAGGGAGGGCGAGCACGCCCGGCGCCGTGCAGGGTGATGGTCGTGTGGCTGGCACAAGTTGGGGGTATATCGGAAAGGCCGAAATGTGGCGTGTAGCGCACAAGGAGGAATGGCCGCAGAAGCGATGAATTATTGAATCAACACTGCAGATCTCAAGGTCCTCTGGGCCAAGGCGCCCTAAGGTTAAAATAAGACAAATTTTGGTTTTTTAAGTGACTGTCTTGACCTGAAGCTGCAACTGTATTTCGACTTGTGGCGAGCTTATTATAACTTCTTCACCCGGCTGTTGTGCAAGGTCACATGATTTCAAGTTTTTGGATGCACCATTGCAGATACTGTGCAATTTCATTCAATTCGGCGGTCACGCGTCACGCACCCTCTGTGCGGCGATGAATTTTGGTCTCGGTCACGGGTCACGGGTCACAGCGCCCAGTGCCGAATGTAAAATGCGTGACATCAGGGCCAAATCTCCCTTGGAGGTGCAAAAAAGGGAGAATTTTCGAAAAATTTTGTCTTGTATGCCGAATTTTGGAAGTGTCACGCCAAACTTCGTTGGTTGCCGAAGTGCCGAATCGGTATTTTTGGGTCACGGGTCACAACCCGTGCCGAATTGAACGAAATTGCGCAGTACTGTACCATTTCATTCAATTCCTCGGGCCTGTGACCTGTGACACCTAGGGCCGAATTTCGGTTTTCGTGGATGGGCCTCGCCAACTGTGACACGGAAAAAAATTGGTTTTTTTTCGGTTGACAACCTAAGGATTTATGCAGTTTTACCAAGGTTTTTGTACCTATGTGCTGGCGGCACTAAGTATATCTACTTTCTTCTAGTCCCAAAAGTTGCCCAAAGGAATTCAACCCCAGATTTCAGCGATGTTGAGTGTTGGTAGTGAGCAGAGGAGCTCAAATGCGTCGAATCTGCCAGCTTGATGTGAGTTTTGTAGGCGCTACGGCGACGAGCCCTGCGAGGCGCTGCTGGAGGAAAAAAGTAGATTTTTCGCATTTTTTCCGCGATTTTGTGACTTCTTTCGCAAGTTCGTGGTGGGCCACTGTGAGGCGTGACACACGAATTGAACGAAATGGTACAGTACAGGTATTGCAATATTCCAGCTAACACCAAAAGCCTACCAAAACCCTAGAGCGCCTTCAAAAAAAGTTCAGAGGTGATTTATGATGTCAATTACCTCTTCTAGTACTCTGCTCAACTGCTTCATTGCTGGGCCGTCGGAATGCAGTAAGAGATGCCAAAAGCCCCAAGTGAACTTTTTTGGAAAGTGCTCTAGGGTTTTGGTGTTAGGTGTCAAGGTCCATACATGGGCCATTGAGGGTATAATTGGCAGTCGGTAGTTTTTTGAGCCTTGTACACTGAGCCCGGCAGGATCCATACCAGTGCGAGGGAAAGCGAGGAACACATCCACCCACTCCAAGTAGGTATGTAATTAATAGAAACAGTTTTGGTAACTTGATCCCATTTGGTTTAAGCCTCGTCTCCATGGTACGATTTTTCACCATTGTCAAATTCATCTATTCCGACCTACCTGCCTGCCTGTAAGACGGAGTGTAATCACCTCATCTGAGTTTTCATATCGCTCCAGACTGAGTAGCGTATTGGAGAGCGCATACTGGATACTGGGATTTTTGTAGTCTCGGAACATTTTGCGCATGGTGTTCATTCTGTCTGTACCACGATCGGATCCTGGATACGTATAGCGGCCTTTCAGTGGATGGTGTATAACTCGGGTCGCAGAGACTGATGAAATGAAATAACCCGACAAACGTAAGCGGCTGCCGCGGTGAACGATGTGCTCCGAACTAAACCCAAACAACACACTTATCACCCAAATACAACCCAAGTCCTTCCGGAATAAGCGGTGAGGCCTACGGAAATAAGGCTAGGATCGGAAATAGGCTGATCAGCGAGCGCAAGAGCCAAGATTCAGACGAGTGGTAGTCCCTTTACAGGTCCTAACAAGGTTGAAGGGAAGGTATGTGTTTCCCTTAGGAAGATGAACCTTCACTACAAGATATCACCAGGAGTTGACCTGAGCGATAATCGAGCGGTGGAAATAAGATGTTTTTAAAAGCTTCGCAGCTTATGAGACAGCAAGTGTTGAGAGTGGTGGTGGTGGTGGTGGTGGTGGTGTTGTCCAACAACGTGCAAGAGACCTCAGATAGGTCGACGATATAACAATTCCAAACGATAGCAAGCCCGAAGCTTATTTCCCAAGTGCCGACGATGATAGCTGATTCCAAAACACAATTCGATTCCCAGATGATAGATAGCCTCAATCACGTCCAAGACGTTTCCAATACCCTATTCCTTATTCCAACTTAAGGTTTCCCGATGTTAAAGTCCAACGACAATACACACTGAGCCAACCCCAGAAATAGCCCAATTGCAAGTGTTCAGCCTACTAATACACGGGTGATTCTGTACCCTACTCGAGATAATGTCCTGACTACTTATACAAACCCCAGAATCATATGCAAGTCCAAGAACGAAATAGAAATTAGTAAAATAGCCCGAGTTCCCCTTCCTCAGCCGTTTATCCGTCGGAAGGGCTCCCGCGAGCGTATTGCCATTGGCTGGTGAACAGGATGATTGTGATGTCCGCTCGAGCGGCGTTGGTCAGCCTAAGGGTTTGAACCCTCAGTCTCTTGGCTGACTGATACCAAGTCGTTCGTCCTATTTCCCGTTGTCCCTGGTCCATTCCTGCCATCGCTGACCATTGGGTAATATTCCCCTGGTTCCCAGCTCCTCGTAGATACCCCTAGTGGGACTTGTCCCAGAAAGGGTTCTTATTTCCCCAACTCCGTCCGCTCGGAATAAGAACAATCCCATCAGATCTCCTTAGCCGACCTTCGCCAGTCCCGGAACTTCACCGGAACGTATATCCCCGGGCCCTTGACGTCTATCACATGGAAGGCACACGGCCCATTGGTGCAGAAATAAGACTATTCCCGCATGCCCTTGTTATCAGTACGTCCAGCTTATTCCATCGTGTGGGAATAAGACCAGAAATAGTCTCTAAAGAGGTTTGTGGGCTACACATTCCTCTACAGTTTTCGAGGCGAGCACTGTCAGTCCGCAGGGTAGTTCCCTACCCCTTGTACTCATTACTCTGTGATCACAACCCATCTGGCTATACCGAGACCGTATACCAGTCCTTAGAAATAAGCCTATATTGTAATCCGACTATTCCTGAAACGCGCAAAATGTGCGGTGTTTAGGTATAGACGGATTCCAGACAGTTCACCATCGTGCATGAGGAATTGCACGTAATGCTTAGGGCTGCCGCCCGTAACCGTAACGGCACCGGCCGTTTTTCTGAAGTTCAAACCCTAGATGGGACGGGACGGGCGACGGGATGGCCGTAACGGTCGTGATTACGATAACGGGTCGAATGCCAAATCATCGTGGCAATTTCACCCTGAAAATGGTGCTGAGACCTGTATCCAACCTGTATCCTTCATGCAGCATACTTATATTTCCTCACCTTCGTGTTCTTCGGTCATCGTGCAAGAAAAACTCCAGCAACATGAGGTTGACAATCATCCCCGGCATCCGCCGAATATCACAGCAGCAAAGAAATTTGTGTCCTTCTCGCCCAAAAGAACTGAAATACATGCAGGAGTTCCATCGAATATGTAGCTCTTCCCAATTTAGACAGAAAATCAGCCAAAAGGGTTGATTTGAGGCAACAGCTAAATGACCTGTTTCAACGGCTGTTGCGGCCGTTGTTTGACGGGGCGTTGAGGTGGGTAAAAAATGGCGAACGGGATGGGCACGGGGCAGCCCTAGTTGCGAGCGAAGCGAGCAATTATTCAGTAAAGCACGTGAGGAGGGAGGGCTGGCTGGTGCAGAAAACAAGAACAAATTCTACAATGTCTTTTGATGGGAAAGAACTAATGCCTTCAAAGTCGCTCATACCAGGGTATATTTCTTAGATATTTGGGAATATGAGTTCTAGCACATAGCTCTCTTGTCTGGTAAAATCCTGCATTCACAGCCAAAGATTTGGAAAAGTTTGGCCCCGCACTCCTCTGCCACCGCTCTCGATCACGTGAGTATAATAGAAAAAGCTTTGGCGCGTGGCAAAGCTGCCACTCCCGCGTCCAAACCTCAGCGGAAGGAACTTGCAGCATCGTTTAGACGATTTTTTTCGTAGATATCCTCCTACTTAAAAATTAAATGTCGACTCTTGTGAATTTCTGTCCTCGAAGCGAGCACCCGGCGCGGCCGCAGATCCATATTTACTAATGCTCCTTCGATGTCCTAACTCTAGTCATTGTTGGAGAATTCCTAGTGGGCGCTTGGACCGGCGCTTAAGTCCAAAGTTGACTTCGTTCATCGCCGTTCAGCATGTTTGTGCAGCTCCAAGGAAATTTTAAGAAGCCAGGATCTGACGAATGAATGCATATTGGACGTGACTTCCATAGAACCTCAAATACCTGCGGAATACGCCCCAAAGCACCGATAACATGTCAAATCTCAGTCACCCTGTCCTTCTTCTCAGATTTTTAGACGTGGAGTAATAGGCTGGCAATATTCATTGTGGCAATGATCTTGCACCTAGAATTTCAGGCCAAGAGGCACGAGGAACTTGCCCGATTGTGGTGATCGTGGGAATATGCCATTCATGGAAGGTATCTTGCAAGAAACTCTCCGGTGAGCAGACAGAATCGGTGACTGCACAATTGTTGACTAGGACGCACGCTATAGTTGGAATCCGGATATGTTCTTTTGAAAAAATGCAATACTTGCTATTAACTGAGGTTTTGAATCCGAAAGCGGTGCCATTAGGTCAATTGGAACCATTCCAGCGATTACCGTCGAGCAACTGATATCCTGACAGGGGTGCCTCATCGCCTAATAGAAGACAATGTCTACGACAGTATGTTAATCCCCGGGTTGATATTTGCCAATATCAGGTCCGGACCTAGGATTTCAGTAGTATTTTTCTCCATCCATGAATCTCTCCCAGAGGAATGGGTCTCGAGAGCATCTACTCCGATCCACTCTCCTTTGCTTCGAAACGCGATCTAGCTAAGCCACTTGGCCTAGGCGACCTGCAGTGGATGAGAATGGTAGTATTATCGTGCCCCAGACTACCCTGACGCATGGACTTGAAAGGTGAGTGATTGTGATATCTCTTGATCTTGTTCACCCCTAACAAAGCTCGCTTTCGAAGCCATCCCACTGACATCAGGTGTACTATTTCTCCCCGGTCTGCCTGGGCCAAAGTTCCTCTCTTGGAAGCAGCTGGTTAATTCGCATGAACTACTGGCACCGAATGTTCAATTTGTATTTTAATTCCGCAAAATATTCCTTTTGCTTCTCTTCTGCCAATTAGGGGACTTCACGGTAGGGCCGAATATCTCGTTTGACAATAAAAATAATGGACTAATGGGACAAATTTATTTACTTTTTGGGAAATAAATCCATGATCACCCCGTTTGAATTTCCACTATTATTTTTATTAGTGTGGCGTCCTCGTGGCTCACCTGACAGATTCGGCTCTTTGGCAGAATTCGGCTGCTTGGCAGTCTTCGGCTGCTTGACGCTGGTGTCAGTGGAAGTGTCAATCTGCTCATCACCCTCTGCATCGGGCTCGAGAGTCTTAGGTTTGTTTTTCGAACCCCTAGGCCAGCCCCGAGATCGTTTTTCAGGCTGAGAGGGAGCAGCCTTCTTCAGTTGTGCCAAGCGAGCCTCGAGTTTGTTGATACTCTCGCCCTCGGGAGCTTTGGGCTTCTTTCCCATGGGCAGTGATAGCAAGTGTCATGGACAGCTTACACAAGCACTCATAGATATATTCCCCAAAATATAAATATTCCACAAACGAGATTAAATCTCGTTTGTGGAATACTTTTATTTTGGGAAAATATTCGTCCCATCAGTCCATTATTTTTATTCTCAAACGAGATATTTGGCCCTACCGTGAAGTCCCCTATTGTTCACCGCTTAGAAAACCCTTATGTGATGGTTGAGGATATTGAGCGTCAAAAGGGCTTCTCGAAACCAAACATCATCGCCCGACACCTGGGGAAATCACCAACCCCTTTGACTTCCAAAGGCCTTAAACTCCTTTGACAGGTCTTTGCGAGGCTTTCACCAAGGCCTTTGCCTTTATCACATAAGCAATCTCATGCCATCGGTCTGCCGAGAAATCAGAGTGTTCGCCAACCATTTGACTCCAATGGAAGACAATGTTCTACTCTGAATTATTTTGCAAGTATGTGAATAGAGTTAGATAATTTGTCTCAGAAAAGTGAAAGCATTGCAGAGTCCAAAAGGCTTCCATAGGCTGAATTTCAAGCACAAAAATAAGGTTGTGTATTTTTTCTAGTCCCAGCATACTCTACAATGGTTGACTTTCCATAAGGCATTTTCTGTGTTTTCAAATACTTTGAGGTCTAAAACCGTAGAATCGCCGCAATGACACGACACCTGTCAGGACCCCATTGGGCCCAGATCTCAGTTATCATATCTCCGGGCATCTTCCAGACGTAAATTCAAGTTTAATCTGGAGGGGGGGTCGCTACCCCCTCTTCAGATTATTTTGCGCTCGAATAGAGCTTCTGCAACGCTTTCAGACAATGTTTTGCCTCTTTGGGCGAGCACATCTCACCGCCACACCGCACGCCAACTGTTCAGCAAATTGTGTGCACCAGAGCGACTTCAGCTTCCTTCTTGACCGCAGTTAGCCAGGCACTGAGATACCTCAGTGCCTGGGAAACGGCTTCTCCAGTCTTTTGCCTTAAATTTAGGGCGCAAATGACAGGAGGATGACGAGTACCGTCCATACTGTAAGATTTTGAGCAATGTGCGAAGGAGCTTGTGGCTATGCTTATGCAAACCTGTGTCACACCGGGGGCAAAAAACCGAGGCATATGGAAACCATATGCATTAAACGCATATGGTTTGCATATTGCCGGATCGTGGGACAAAGGTGTGTGACACTTTTGTTGCACCTTTGTTTTTTGGGGCGACACAAAGAAAAAATAAAGGTGCAACAAAGGTGTCACACACCTTTGTCCCACGATCCGGTGAGCAATGTGCTCCAAACTACCCCCAAACAACACACTTATCACCCAAATACAACCCACGTGTTACGACCATGCACTTTCCGATCCGTTCTGGTTCCTTTCCGGCTGTTTACGGCCATTCCGGCTACGGCATACTTTACGGCCGTTATGTCCTCACCAACTTCCTGTTGCGTCTGGCTAGTTCTGTTGACGCACAACCTTTGGGGTTTTCGCAATGAAGGTCTTCTGAGTGTTCCCCAAATCAAACATATGACTTATGCAACTATGCTTCCCTCTTATTGTTCTTATTGTTCTTATTGTCTTTTACATACTTCTTTCCGCATTAGACTTATCTCCGTATTTAGTATAAATATGTATTATGTTCTACTGTATCTTTAGTTGAAAATTAATGTGCTTTGCCTCTGCATAGCTCCGTGGTCTGACTTCCGTCTCCTCCATCTCCGAGCCAAATTAGTTGGTGTGCCCGCTCACCTATGTGGTATCACTTACGGCCTTTACGTCCTTCCGGCTTTCCATCCTTCCAGCCTTTTCCGACACAGATATAACACCAAGTCTTTCCAGAATAAGCGGTGACGCCTACGGAAATAAGACTGTGATCGGAAATAGGCCGATCAGCGAGTGCAAGAGTCAAGATTCAGATGAGTGGTAGTCCCTTTACAGGTCCTAACAAGGTTGAAGGGAAGGTATGTGTTTCCCTTAGGAAGATGAACCTTCACTACAAGATATCACCAGGAATTGGCCTGAGTGATAATTGAGCAGTGGAAATATGGTTTAAAAGCTTCGCAGCTTATGAGACAGCAAGTATTGAGAGTGGTGGTGGTGGTGTCATCCAACAATGTGCAGGAGACCTCGGATAGGTCAACGATATAACAATTCCAAACGATGGAGACCACGTAGCTTATTTCCCAAGTGCCGATGATGATAGCTGATGACGATGATGGTAGCTGATGATGAAACACAAATTGATTCTCAGATGCTAGATAGCCTCAATCACGTCCAAGACGTTTCCGATACCCTATTCCTTATTCCAACTTAAGGTTTCCCGATGTTAAAGTCCAACAACAATACACACTGAGCCAACCCCAGAAATAGCCCAATTGCAAGTGTTCAGCCTACTAATACACGGGTGATTCTGTACCCTACTCGAGATAATGTCCTGACAACTTATACAAACCCTGAAATCATATACAAGTCCAAGAACGAAATAGAAATTAGTAAAGTTGCCCGAGTTCCCCCTCCACAGCCATTTATCTGTCAGAAGGGCTCCCACAAGTGTATTGCCATTGGCCAGCGTACAAGACAATTGTGATGTCCGTTCGAGCAGTGTTGGTCAGCCTAAGGGTTTGAACCCTCAGTCTCTTGGCTGACTGATACCAAGTCGTTCGTCCTATTTCCCGTTGTCCCTGGTCCATTCCCGCCATCGCTGACCATTGGGTAATGCTCCCCAGGCATCCAGCTCCTCGTAGATATCCCTAGTGAGACTTGTCCCAGAAAGGGTTCTTATTTCCCCAACTCCGTCTGCTCGGAATAAGAACAATCCCATCAGATCTCCTTAGCCGACCTTCGCTAGTCCCGGAACTTCACCGGAATGTATATCCCCGGGCCTTGACGTTTATCACATGGAAGGCGCATGGCCTATTGGTGCAGAAATAATACTATTCCCGCATGCCCTTGTCATCAGTATGTCCAGCCTATTCCATCATGTGGGAATAAGACCAGAAATAGTCCCTAAAGAGGTTTGTGGGCTACACATTCCTCTACAGTTTTTGAGGCGAGTACTGTCTGTAGGGTAGTTCCCTACCCCTTGTACCCATTGCTCTGTGATCACAACCCATCTGGCTATACCGCGACCGTATACCAGTCCTTAGAAATAAGCCTATACTGTAATCCGACTATTGCGCAAAATGTGTGGTGTTTAGGTATATTCAGATCCCAGACAGTTTACCAGCAATATGTGAACCATATGTGTTTAACGCATATGGTTTTCATATGCCTCGGTTTTTGCCCCCAGTGTCAGCAACGGCCCCTGGGTCGGTGTCATGAATCACCCTGACTCAGCATCGCAGATATCCTTTTTCGGATTCTACCACATTCCTTTCTGGGAATAACCCGTCCTTGATCGGATTATTCCCTGGCCCACAACACTCACTCAACCCTCAGGGACATGAACATCCCTTGGACCTTTATTCGGAATCCATGCAGACATGGATTCCTCACCACTTTACCACCCGGGTTCTTATCGCAGTAACCTGGGACTCTATACGACGATGGCATGACACCATACACATGCAACCCGGGTTCTGTGCGCTAGCAACCCGGACTCCTTTGTGCCGACAACCATATCCAATGGGTCATGACTACACTCCTTTATGTTGGTGGATATTCACTCCTGATATCCCTGCCAAGATGACTACACTCCTGAATGGCAACAGGTGTCCCCTGGGTGCCACCTGTTGACTCCTTTATGCTTGTGACTCCTTGGTGGCCCCTAGATACTGTGGTGATAACACATAGGGACTAGGAGCATCAGCATTAATGTTCCTTAATGCTGGATACAGTAACCGATCGCGATCATATTTAATTTATGTGGAAAGGTATATAAACTCGGTAGAATCTCCCCTGTACAGTAGATTCTACCTTGTCTATACTCAGGCCTTACTTTGGCTGGATTGCTTGGTTCTTGGACTTGAGCCTGGAGTGCTCGTGTTCTCATCTCGTTGTTCTGGTCTTGCCTTCACTTCCCTTTCACTAGACAACACCAGAACTCCTACTCTCTGTGCCTTGCCTTGGGATATTGACCTAGCAGTGTTGGATCTGGCCCGATAGGTAGCGGCAAGGAGAGACACTTACCTACCAAGGGGAAGAGATCATCACACTAGTTCCTTGGCAGGGTTGTACAGAGACTGGTTCGCCTGAAGTTCCCTTCAGGCACCCCTCGGTCTTGGATCCAGTTTGAACCCCTGTTTGGAGTACCCCTGAGTCGGGTTCCTCCTCTCGGGTTCTTGGGACACAACCCCAACCCCCTATCCAGAACCCGAAGCCCCTATTTGAGCCACCTGGAGCGGGTTCCTCTCACTAGGGTCTGGTGCATAGTTGCAGTACTCTCGCTGCAATATCTTCGGGTTCTTCAGCATGGGTTGCTCACCACCTATGGATGCTGGCCTGGTTGGCCACATCCTCCTCTTGGATCCTCGACACATGGTCATGCGCTATTCGAGCGGTGACAGATTCTCTCTCAACACCTAGGGATGGCTGCTGTTGTGTCTGGCGTGGACATGGTCCAGCTGACCTAAGGGCTGTTGCTGACAGTTGGCTAAACAGCAAGTAACCTGATGAGAACCCCAACCAGGATAAACCCAATAGACGCTAGTAGCTCGTGTGTTCCCCGAGCAGTAGGACGGTGTCCTCCCTAGGAGACTGTATATCATAGGTCAGGATGTGAGGTGGAACCCGGAATGAGTCAAAGAGGGTATGATATCCACTCAGGTATAAAACCCGGGGTGTGGATGCAACCCGCAATATGATGGATAGGAAGTGGGGCAGGGTGGAGACAATGCCTATGTCAAGCCAAGGTAGAAGCCTGAGATTAGATGAGGTAGAATCTACCGAGTTTATATAGGCTTTGAATAAATTAAAAGTGATCGCAGTTGGTCGCAATCAATTCCTGTACCGCTGAAACGGTGCACTTGATATACGACTAGAAATAGCTTAGATTCGTGCTTGCACAAAACAACCACAAAACCACCACTACAACAATCTATTCCTCCAAAGATGTAAGTGCTTCTCTTTGTGAGTTCGGGTCCGGGCCGTAGTATGCGACCAACGGGTTTGGAACAAACACAATTCGACTGCTAGACTTCAACAAAGCTGTTCAACAACACGCTAGCACTACGCAGCTGCCAACAACAATACCGCTAGCACCTGGGATGGGCAGGGTTATATGGGTTGGATACAAGGTGGCTGGATCGCTAGATCGAGGGCACCAGGGCAGAGTATGTAGGTTTGTGAAAATCCTCGCAATGGGATACCCAAAGACTATTGAGGCTAACAACAAAGGGACTTCAATCCTCAAGCGACAAGGCAGTCCTTAAGCCGCTGACCTATTCCTTAACCAAGAACAGGAACGTTTCCACTTTGTATTGGCAATAGACACTATAAGCGTCCAGCTAGCGACCCAACACACTACGACAGCGCTTCCGTCAATATCGGGGTGAAGGCGAAGTAACTGACAAGTTACAGTCGGTCTAGAGGTGGGGGCACCTAGTCCGTCTTCTTCTTAGTGGGCTCGAGTCAACACACAATCACCTAGCAGGCGATCCAACACACTACAAATATATTGGGGTGAAGGCAAAGCTGCTAGCGCAACTGCTAGCTGGTTCTCGAAGAGAAAACCCTTGGTTTTATACGTGAAGACTCCGCGAGCCAACAACTTAGAACCTCAACTTAAGATCTCGACGTGTCCAGAGTCAACAGTATTGATTCCAATAAAGCTACTACTTGTGAAGTGTGTGTACAATCTCCACTAGCAACCTGAGACCACCTGCACCAACTTCGTACAAAGTCGGGGTGTAATAATCTAAGGTTCTAGCCTGCTCTGTGCTCCCTTTATACTACTGAGGTCCATGGTACATGTGATAAACAGAATGAATAATATAAATGAGTGAAAATGATGTGATAGATACGACAGCCAATGAAACGACTGCCGTTTGGTTTTATGATGGGTCTATGCCAAGCAGAACAGCCACACTGATCCGCTAGCGTCCATTTAAGGGTATCGTGAGTGATCCCTCAGCTTGCCATCAGCTGCTGGAATCGCTATCCTGACGAAGCGGAGTTGAATCCGCCGCCTGGAGTCATCTAGCACGAGTCAGAGCACCGGCTAGCAGTCCGTTTATCCGTTACTGCATATGTGGTGACCCGCGCATCCGCACCAATAGCCTGCTAGCTATTCCTCTACTATCTACTTTGTCTCTGTTTGTGACTCGCGACCGCGTCGCGACCATCACGTGCTCGCATCTGTGTTTCGGGCCTCGGGTCGATCACTAGAGGGGTTCCGCACACTAGCGCCCTTGCTAGAAGGCTGCTAGCGCATAGTTTACTACCCTTCAGATCCCAGACTCGTCGCTCGCACCCCAGCTAGCGTGCTCGCAATACCACTCTTCTGTGTCTCGCTCCCTAGGTGCTAGCACCTTGACTGTGTAGGCTTATGGTTATTTCCCCGTGGTTTGTGCCTTCAGACCGTACTAGCGCGTCACACTAGTCGTGTCTGATGCTACAACCGGCAGCTTGGGCTCACTCCAGTTCTCCTTTATATCACCTAGCCAGAGTCCTGAGTGCTAGTAATAGCACTTCAGAAGTGCTAGCGCTTTCCCGTTGTATAAATACTGGTCCTAGGAAATCGCAAAATAGCACTAGATGCCGCGCGCTCTTGTTACGGCGTTTCACCGCAGCATTAAGGAGTGTTAATACTGATACTCCTGGACTCCTGTGTCTGTTTCCGTAGTGTCAGAGGACCTAGGAGACCCGATGTTCAGGTCTCCTAGTCCTTAATGTCATTGTCTCCAGTGGTTCAAACCCCGATCAGTTTGCAACCATTCATGCACTTCGTGTATGCCTCTGCGTCAATCGTGATGCATCAGGGGGCTAGGATCTGTCCGTACAGGTTCCTAGTCCCTAATGTCTTCTGTATCCTGTGGTGCAGACTACCCTGAGTCCACAGCTTTAGAATCCATGGTCAGGTTTCAACCATGAGGAGGTCATGTGGTGGTGTTATGAGAGTCCCGTGCCGCTAAGACGTGTTTGTATCTGTACAGACATATTACACAAAAAATAGAACCTCAGCGATTCATGACAACCTGTATGACACTGACTTGTGTAAGAAACGAACCTGTGCGCTACCCAGCTGCAATCGTCAGATGTTGTGCAGATCTTTATTACCTCTGGAACTTATTTCAATGCTTATGGGAACATGCAGTGTTTAAATTATTCAGACTAACCCATATGCCGGCACGCTTGAGACCCCTCTGTCAAGCTCGAGAATAGAAAGTGCCTTATGGAAAGTCAACCAATGCCACACTACATTCAGTTCAACGTGCAGTAATTAGTTCGGCACATGCGCAAACCCCTAATGTGCCGGGCCGATGTCCGGTGACATACTATGTCACAAAGAAGCAGGCATCAGCAAGGCCTTGGCAAGGCCTTTACATAAGGCCTTTGCGAAAGTGCCGGCACTTGCCCCTGGTGTGATGTCTCCAACATCTCTAACAAAGACATGTGCTTAAAATGAAGGCTGCACGTTCATTCAAGTTCCACATAGTAAATTCAGCAGTCACTCGAATGAAACAATTGAACAATCTCATTCGTTTTCATGTCTTCCCCCACGGCAGCCAACAACATCATCTCCGATCTCTATCCGATTCTCGCAATTCTGGCGGACCTTTTTAGGACGGCGGAGATCAGTTGCTTGTGTGTGCTTCGGCATGTGGCGATCACGGCCACCGGTGGCCGGCTTCGTCTCGAATTGAGCACGTCGTGTGGATGAACCGATCCAGGCCCCAGAGTCTTGGGGATGTGTCGCCAGTCATTCAGCAACTCCGGTCTGCATGCCATCACTGATCGTCGGCAATACACGGCCACTGACACTATGGTCCTTTCAACGGTCCTTTAGATGGCCGTGACCTAGAAATATACAATGGGCAAGAGTTCCGCAAAAAGATTGCAGATACAAAGTGAAGGGAAGATCACATTGCGCTTTCCTCTGGGGGGGTATAAGTGTCTGTGTCTTTGACTCTTTCAAGAGGAATTCAAGGACCCTAGCTATATACGTAGAGTTTAGGACAACTGTATCTCAGGCAGACAAGCGATGAACAAGCAATCAAGGGATACTGCCCGCTTTTGACCAACATCAATGCAATCTATGAAGAAGTGGGAAAAGAAAACACATTAGTATGTACTATTACCTTTGTGGGCGACACGGAAAGGCCTCATCTCCGACTTGAAAATAATACAGCAACTTCGCGTTGAGTGGGATATTTGTGACTATCCATGACAGACAGCAATTGAGACTCTATTTCAATCTTTGGACAGCTCAGTGCGCTTGAAAAGGGAAAGGCGGAGTCGGTTGAAGCAGTACGTGGGCTTGGTCGCAGATTGGAATAAATCTGGAGATGATGAAAGATGGCACAAGAAATTGTCATCCTGGGCTCGAGGATTTTCAGCTGTGTTGTGTCTGAAACATCCGGATTAAATCAGATACATAGCCTCAAACGAAATGGAGAGAGCCTGGTATGATTGCTCACCAGTCATAACCAATCAACAATTGTGGGAGTGAATTCGTGATTACAGCTGTCAGTTGCATTCCACGGAAGAGGGGGTCCAATAGTCGATTCCATTGGGCCTGGTAGAGCAGGAGTGATTCAGTCGGCTGAATGGAAAAAGGAGAACATTTCAACGACAGAATTGGCACGGATCATAACAGTGTAGGGGTGCCACGACAGTTCATCAACGCGATGGTAACTCTCACTGCCCTCATTCTGACACCACAATTTTCCATCGTTCCGTCGTCTAGGGCTAACCTGCACAAGCGGCATGCCCCGTGGCTTATTGACGGCTTATGGCTGGCAGCTAGGCAGCTTGTCAGCCGGCTTATTGGAGTCCACCGGGGGGTCTAGAGCCTACAAAGAGAAAATCTGGCTAACAGCCACCGGTAAGCCGCGTGTAAGCTGTCAATAAGCCACTGTGACTTATTATTTCATAAGCCACGGGGCATGCCGCTTGTGTTGGGAGGTTTGAAACTTGCAGCAGGGTGGGCTGTATTTAGAAGATCAGAGAGTGTAGCTACTAGCAGTGATCATGTTGTAATTCCTGGTATTATTCTTGGGAATGCCGCGCCGCTTCGTCCGGGACCAGTTGCTGTCCAGCCAATCGAACGCACCGCCCAGTAAAGATTGTCATTCGGAACCAGGAGACAACCAACACGAACCCGCTGAAGACCAAACGAGGGCCATCCATCACAAGCTATCAATGGGGAACAAATTGAGCCACTCAGGGAGGCGCCGAGGAAGTTCTAGTAGATTGAGACTAAACTTTTCCTTGATGAGTATCGTGTAGGGACGCGGTTCTCATGAAAGTTTCCAGTCAACCATAAGCTTTGGATCCGCAGAGTCTTTCGTCTCTGTAGAAGAGTAGAGCCTTGGAAAAAGGTAGCAGGGTGAATGTACGGTTCTATTCACAAGGTTTAGTGCCTCACTGAATTATAAATTGCTTGTTATTTCACTGTTCATCCAATGAACCCGTCAACCCATCGAACGCGTCGAAACGGGTGGGACGGGTGGTACCCGTCCGTTTGCCCACCAGCGGAAATGGGTAACGGCCGTTTTTTTTCGACGGCCGTCCCGTTTTAACGGCCGGGTAGGAGCCCCAGCCAGCCTGGGCGGTACGTAAAACTCCCCCATGCAAAAAAAAATCCCAGTAGGCCCACTGTGCCGCTACATGGAGTCGAGCCGGGGTCCTTCATGGAGTGATACATCCCCCACAGACGCAAGGCGACCACCACGGTCAAAGACGGCTTTCCAACAGACAGGTACACGGCCTATTGGGTGTTTAACTCCACTCGCCGTGCCATGGAAATCCGAACACACGTTACGCAGCCCTCCCATTTGAAAGTGGTTGAATTGAGACACTCATTTTATAAGGAGAGTAATATAATGATTACACCGGGGATCCGTGTGTTCTTGTGCAACCTCTTCATTTGTTGGAATGACAATCAAGTTGAATCAATAGAATAGGACCGAACCCGGCAATAGCTCAGGATGAGCGCTCCTGATATACCATTGTGGTCGAATTGTTCAACTTACGCTTGCTACTATAATGGGGCGATGTTGGTCGAAGCGACCGGAGGTGCCGAAGGATGTGCCGCACGATGCCGATCCCTCGGCCCTGGTCGGAGCCCATTCGGCAACTCTGGTTCGATCACATCTATGCTGCCGACTGCGAGAGGGATGATATCTTGAGAATGCGAATTCAATTCGCTGGTGATTTACAGTAACCAGAGACGTGTAGGTGCTGGTGAAGACGGCGGATATGCACACTTATTGCGGCTTGGCACGGTACAGAGGGCCTTTCAACAGAGTGGCACAGCGGCAGTCGGCATAGCCTTCTTCGGCCCGATAATTCGTGCACTGAATCAAGGAGAACCAAGCTATACAATATTCTTCTCACGTTTCAGTTGAATTGACTCGATTCAGGTCCATCCGGCTCCGTTGAAAGCGGTTGAAAGGTCCATCTGATTTGGGCCCTCCGTGTCAACCGTGTCATTGCAAATCCAGATAGAATATTATCTTCAGCAGAAATTTATAACCAATAAACCGTGCATTACAGTGGGACTGCCTGTTGACAGACAAAGTCAGATTCAATTCTTTGGCTTATATCCCCGGTGTTTAGCGCGTTCCTCTTGTCTCTCATAACCAGCTTGAGCTTCGGCCTAGTCGTGTTCGTCAGCGTGGCAATAGGTCTACAACTATATAGCATGGTGCTTGTCCAGCCCCTGATGGGCCCCCTTGTGGAAGTGCCTCCCAGCTCGCTCGTCGCTCATGCAATTATGTGTGATGTGTAAATTGACTGGATTTTCGGCGGATGAAGGTAATGTCCACGTACCTTCATACCAGGGGTGGCGAACGTAACGGCTCTCGCTTGTTCTCTCCCCTCATCCTCATTGCGCATTCGCTAGCAGGTCACCCACGAAAACTGGCCACTGGCCCTACGTAAACTACGCCTTCCAGGCCTTTCCACCCCCTTCCCCCCCCCCCCCCCCCTCGCCTTTTTCCCCTCCACCCCCGTCGACAATCCTCAAATCCAACAGGCTATTGGTAAAATTATGGCTATACTTCTGGGGTACATCACACCCGCCACTGAAGTCTTTCCGTCCCCATCCGAGAGACACATCCCACACGGCGACCTATTTCGAGAGGGAAGAGGGAGTTACATCCCACACGGCGACCTATTTCGGGAGGGAAGAGGGAGTTACTGGGGAAGTAGTAAACGGGTATTAGTATTATTGAATTCGAGCTTGACGTGAGTAATTTGAACTCTGTACACGGACAATTCTCGCTCAAGACATACGGTATTGATCAGTTTGTGGTTGAATAGGCAATTAAGGTGTTGATCAAATCGAAACAAATCATTAGTACAGTGCGGTAATTCCTCTTCCATCAAGCAAACGCTCAGCAGTTGGCGCACCCGCCACTGAAGTCCTTATCATCTAGGTGCACGTCAGCCTCTCTCTCACACACACCACAAGAAACACAACTAACCAAAGCAGTCCCCACATCCGTCCCCATTCGACAGACACACCCCATACGCCTGCTCCTTGAACACCAGCGCATTCACCTTATTCGCCGAGATATCTGCGCACCCAAACAGCCCGATGCGTCCTGCCGTGTCTGCTCCTTGTCGGGCTTGCCGCCTGTCTTGGACGCAAAGTACACGCAGCAGTTGCCGTGGCACGCGGTGTTGTACGCCTCCGCGGGGGCGCCGAAGAGGTCGTCGGGGTTACTGTAGTGGCAGACGTTGGTGTCGGCGGCCCATGCACCGTCCCACGTCCCGGGGTCGACGAGGGCCTGGCAGTCGGAGAACGTTGCTGTGTGATGTATTTAGTATTTAGCTTGGTCACGAGTGAAAGGAAAACTGAGAGACCCACCGTCCGAGGTCGTGCCGCAGTGTGTGCCAACTTGCCCGAGAACGGCCGGGGCAGTAGAGAAGGCGATGAGAGCGAGCAGAGTTGAGAATTGCATGACAAGTTTGATGGATGGGTTGAGATGAAATTGACGAGTGGTTGAGTTGGTGTTGGGTCTTCCCGAGTTCACCTTTTATACAGCAGGTAGAGTGACGCCATAGTACGGAGAAATGAGATTGCTACGTCGATGCCCTGCGAAGAGCTCCGCTGGAGTGTATCCGAGGTATTGCGAACACTATGTTGGTAAGTCCCCACAGACGTTACATCCCGCAAATTACCGAGGTGGAGTTGGCGCCGTAAGACTCGTAATTTGTGTCGAATTAACATCCAATGCATTCGCCACTGAGACGAAGACTACATTTCCAAGCGCGGCAGTTCTCCACAGATGTTTCATCCAACAGATTGTCAAAGATGGAGTTGGTTTCCGCAGCAGTCGCGTTCCGAGTTGAATGAACCCCACATATTCGGACGCGGTTGCGAGGGCTTCGTGATTCATTCAGAGCTCTCCACAGACGTTTCATCCCCAACTGCCCCCAAGGTGGAGTTGGCTCCCCAGGAATCGTAATTCGGATTTAATTAACGCGCAGAGTTGTATTCCCGTCTACAGACTTGTTACTTCCGCGACTTCAACTCCTCTGTCTACCCGATCAGCAAGAGTGGTGAACTATTGAAGCGTGAGAACAACAACGCACCTCTTTCGCCTCGTGGATGGAGTGCCCATAACCATGACAGCGAGGGTCGACTTTTTCGCGGAGAGTACAGTGTACAGTGGACCCAGCCCGCGGAGATCACAGTAACAGCCCACGACCCAAAACGTGGCTGGCGCTGATGGTGGTATGGGCTACGTTTCCCGTGCAAGCTCGCCGCGGCATACCGGGACGCCACAATTGAAACGGAAGAACGGCATGTTCACGAAGGCTGTGCGAAAATTGACGAGGTGGAGCCTGTCGCATAGAGAAATAATTGAATTGATCCCGGATTTATTTTGACTTGCCTCGGAACTGAGCGCACGACTCGAAGACGCGGGGCGATGAGCACTCTCTCTTAGGTGGATCCCGGTACAGTCCAGGTGGGACGCTCCAACATGACTTAGCTTGCGAATAGAGCCAGCGTTGAGTCTTCAAGGAGACGACAGAGATACAAGTATTCAGTAGCGGCATTGGAGTCTGGACGTACTCCACTAAGACGCAGGATGGCTGCGACCGAGGAGCGCCGCAACCACCGTAGCTGGGGTAAGGCCGTCGACGGGAACCGGAATCATGGCAACGGCAACGGTGAAGTGGAAATGCTGTGCGCACTTACATACCTTTGACGCTGTGGTGCCGAACGACTCCACCAAATTGATTGATGAACTGTTTGCTGAAGTCCGAGTAGTTTGAACGCGACTTCGACTCCAACGGCGCGAAAGCAATTCTAATCGTTTCGCAACCCCACCGTTACAGTGCCCTGCGAGCGCAGACTGAGGTCATCGTTCCTTTCACGACTCCACCCAATTCATCCTGCTTTCAGTCGCAGATCCCGTTAAAGTGGAATTCCGAGGTATAAAAGACTGGATGCACGCACCGTCTAATCCTTATTTGAACTCACCCGCTCACCACCACCACCACCAAGACTCAAGAACATGCTCCTCTTCGCCGCAGTCCTCTCGCTCGTCCTCGCAACCCCAGCCATCGCATTCCCCTCGAATCTGACTGTTCGCGACGACCTGACCTGCGTGCATTGCGGAACCACTAGCGATGGTACGTTCTTTTTGTTGGCTTGGACGCAACGGCGCCTGACACGGAACCGTCCAGCAACCCTCTCGGACTGCCAGGCGCTCGTGCAGCCCGATACTTGGGCCGCTGCGTGGGCGGGCGATTCGAACACCTGCCAGTTCGTATGCGGTGCTATTTCGTGAACGTGCGAATGACACGCTATTCTAGCTGGTCCAGTGCGACGCCCGGGTGGTACAACAACAAAGCCTATAATGTCGCATGCCATGGAAACTGTAAGATGCGTTGATGCTGAGAGAGAAACCTACGGACTCACTCGTCATGAACAGGCTGTGCGTTACTTACTCCCCGTACCCAGGAAGAAGCGCCACCCTCGACCAGGAAATCACCCGGCAGCGAGGTAAGTCGCCACGAGCAATTCCGCGGAGCCAAAACTTACTCGGAACCATCTGCGCAGCTGCGAGCCTCCTTGGATGCGGCGCCACAGACGTGAACAAAATTAACGGGCTTGAAATCGCGGAGGCGGACCGCTCGGGCGTGTGCCTGTCCAACGGAGATGGTTGTGGCGACTGCTTTGGTGAGTGCGCTATATGATGCGGACGTGTTATAAGATTAACTGACCTTTGCAACAGATGATAACGACTTTGAAGCGAGCTGCGCATGAGTCAGTGGCCGCGTCTGGCAATGAAATACAAGAGAGAAGAAGTTTAATACGAAGCTACTAATGTACAACCCACGAATATGAGATTGATCAATTCCGTGAGCGGGCGTGGAGCCCGGGCCATCTACTTACGTTCGAGTATTCCGGTCAATTTGACGTCGAGTCAGAATTTACAATTTGCCGATTACCAAGGGGCCACCCGAGAGCTTTGGGGTCGAATACCGTGAGCTGTCAATGAAGATTGATGAAGATCGCAGGACAAGACTCACAAGACCGTTAGACGGGGGCCGGACCGAGAGGCAAGAACGGTGATGGTGGAAGTACATAGGAAGCAAAGAGCGTTTAAAACTCCGACAGTTCCCACGGTCGTCGGTCGAGTTTGCCCTCACGCCGACCCTGCTTCAGATATAATCAACCAGACGATCTGCGGGTCCAAGTAATTTAAGTGAGTGTCCTCCGTGAAATTCTGACCTGCAACGCCAAAAACTGTTTGCCAAAGTTCCAAGCTTGAAGTCGAGAATCTGAATTTCGCAATTTCGTTGGAACGTCAAGTCGGCTTGAATCCCCGCACTTATAAGCTAGCACGCACCTCGTCGAGCTGATACGGTAGGTGCGGTAAATTTGTGTAACTCGAGGAGGATAAATACCACATGAATTTCTATGTTGGCGAGTATAGCCAGAGAACCGACGCGCAAACAATTTATCCATCGCGGTCAGAGATAGTACGACATCACGAGGCTCGAGTCCCTCAGATGGAGACACGCGTGGCTATATCCCGACACTGCTGTCGGGTATCCTTTTTCCGTCTCCAAAACCACAAGGTTGGTTCGAGTGCCGGGTCTCGTGCGACGCAGGTCAATCACATCAACGGCCTGATCTGCCTCCTCGACACTGTACCCTGCGTAGGAGGCGCCCGACTCTCCCGGCCCGGGGTAGAAAGTCTGGCCTACGGGACTCGCGGAGGTCAGCTCCCAGCTCACGAGGGTGTCACGCGTGTCTGGAGCGACTGAAAAACGGTAGGCTAACATTATGTGGAAGGGCGAGAAGGGGTAGTTTTCGAGTTTTGTCGTGGACGGCACCGGAGTGGAGTACAAGAACCTTGTATCCATCGCTGCGGAGGGGCGAACGGTAGAGCATGAGCTCGGTTGTCGTGGCTTTGGTCGACGGCGATATCGCCTACGGAGGGAAGGCCTTCTTCACGGCGAGCGATTACGACGGGGTTGATATCTTTCGTTCAAGGGAGAGGATACTAGAGAACAACGTCCTCCCTGAGGTCTTCGAGCATGGGGATGGTGGTTGGCGAGGAAGCCGCTTGACTCACTTCTTATACATACGTGTCTCAAGATGGCAGTGCAACTTGCGCTTCCGAGCTGCCAAGAGCGGTCAGAGCGGGGTAGTCGCGCAGTGTATTTGGTAGGCTAACTTCTAAGGCGTGCAGGATATCGTGACCGTGGGATGGGATGCGTAAGCTATCGGGCCGGATCTGCGGCAGTGTGTACTTTAACGCGGTGTTCACGCGCGAGACTACAGTCGGCGCCCGGGAGATGTGTGACGAATTTCTGGTTCTGAGGCTTGCGGACGCCGGGCGAGTACTCGGCTAATTTTGAAGAATGTAAGTAGCACTGAGAACGATACGTGAAGAACATCGGAAATGGCAAACAAGTGGGGATGGGCATAAATCAACATGACTAGAGGGGAAGGGAATGAGTCGAACTGTTCATTTGAAACAAATCCCTATGGAGGTTAGGCCACAGACCTTCGATTACACTGTGGGTGTCAAAGTTAATGACTTTCACACCCTCGCATATGTAAAATTCAAACTTCAAATCACTGACTTTCACATACTTTTTGTAAGACATGCACTTGGGCATGAAATTCATGGACCAGGCGCAGATCGCAATCCAAAGAAACAGTTTTCATGCACTTGGGTCACATGGTTTTTGAAAGATTGCATGCACTTTTTGTGAATTTCATGATTTTGCCTATGAAATTTATTAGCATTGACACCTACAGTGTTATTTAAATCCGTTTCAACACAGATACTAAAGTCAGGTGTCAAGCCAACATACTGTGCAATTTCGTTCAATTCGGCACGGGTTGTGACCCATGACCCAAAATACCGATTCGGCACTTCGGCAACCAACAAAGTTTGGCGTGACACTTCCAAAAATTCGGCATACAAGACGAAAATTTTCGAAAATTCTCCCTTTTTCGCACCTCCAAGGGAGATTTGGCCCTGATGTCACGCATTTTACATTCGGCACTGGGTGCCATGACCCGTGACTGAGACCAAAGTTCATCGCGGCACAGGGGGTGCGTGATGTGTGACTGCCAAATTGAATGAAATTGCGCAGTATACTGAATCGGAAGAGCAGAATCTAGGGCCATTCCCAACAGCCGAGCAGTGCAATCCCAGACCTATGCATCCAAATGATGGCACTCTCAAATACTGAATTCTTGAAGGCCATTATTTATCTGAGAGTGATGATCCCACTGGTTGCAAAATTTGTGTTTGATGTCCTTGAGCTGTTCTGTGTACTGTGCTTTTTCATTCAAATTGACAGGGGGGTGTGATACGTGACCCATTTTACCTATTCGGCATTTCGGGAGCAGCCAATTTTTGTGTGAAACCTCGAAAATTTCGGCATTTGAACTAGAATTCCATCTCTTTTGCACTTTTTGGGCAGTTTGGGGACCTGTGTGACCGTTTGGAGGTTTGACAGAGGCCTGAGCAATGCGTGACCTTGACCGAATTTCGTGATCGACAGGCAGGTGCGTGACACATGACTACTGATTTGAAGGAAAAAGTACAGTATTGTTTAAATGCTTCATTCAGAAGGCTGACTGTGTCAAAGTGCTAACTTTCTTTTTTGCTTCTCCTCGTTCTTTTAGTTCTACACCGGCGAGTTTGAAAGTTACGACTGACAGCTGCGACCAGGAGCTCGGCTAACAGAGTTTCTGAGAGGTCCACGGAAGATGGTTGTAACTACATAGTGTGTTGATATCCGTGTCGGAAAAGGCCGGAGGACGGAAAGGGCTGGAAGCGGATAGGGCCGGAAGTGATACCATGTAGGTGAGTGGGTACACCAACTAACTTGGCTTTACAACGAAGGAAGCAGAACTCAGACCACGGAGCAATGCAGAGGCAAAGCACGTTAATTCTCAGCTGAAGATACAGTAGAACATAATATGTATTTATAGTAAATACAGAGATAGTTCTAATGCAGAAAGAAGTATGTTAAAGACAATAAGGAAAGCGAAAGACAATAAGAACAAGAAGAGAGAAGCATAGTTGCATAAGTCATATATTTGATTTGGGGAGTGCTCAGAAAACCTTCATTGCGAAAACCCCAAAGGGCATGTGTCAACAGAACTAGCCGGAAGCAACAGCGTGTTGGATCGGACGCGAGCTGGAAGTATGAATTGCGTCTGGAAAACGAGGATGGACGTAATGGCCATAAACCAGGCCGGAGTCAGAACTGGTCGTAAACAGCCGGAAAGGGATTGGAATGTGCATGGTCGTGACATAGTGCATGTACACCAGAGTAATCTGTGGGACCGGCATTCCTGAGTGGGACTGTGCCGTGTAATTCTACCTACCTACCTACGTACCTGTCCAGTAAGGACCCTCAAAGAAGTGGTTGCCGACTGTTGGCCGGCTGTGAGTTGCCCCGCCGCATCAACTGTTCTTTAATATTTTGCTCGTTCGGCTGTGCAATATGATTTAGGGATGGCAACCGTACTGTATACAGGTACAGTCCGTATTTTTATGGCTAATACAGCTATACGGCCGTGTGAATACGGTCCGGGTTGACAGGGTTTACAGCTCAAAACGGTGCGGTACCTGTCCGTGTACGGTAATACGGCCATATTTACGGTGTAGGACAGGGGTCAATGAGCTATCAAACAGATTGAAAAATGCTACCTAATCACCCCCAATGAAGTCTAGGACAGCCTTTAAGCAGAGGCAGATCTGCACCTTGAGCAGCATGGGCTTACAGATTGTCTCAGCCTGCAGACGCGCACATTCAAATGCCAATGACATCACGCGCGCGGCCACGGCGGACCCACCAGGACAGGTACGGAAACGAGATTTTGGTTAACAGAGAGACTAACACGATGTCAGCCAAATGTCAGCATTGGCATGTAGAATGGTACAACATTCGTGCTAAAAATCAACCCACAGCCGAGACCAAATTCTATTGCCGTATGTACGGCCGTGCCGGCTAGACGGAGACGGGAAACACGGGTATAACCCGTATCCGTTGCCGTGTCCATATGAGTCTCCCTCGGATCTCTGACGGTACGGTGCCGGTTTACGGTGACCGTTTGCCGTGCCACACGGGTACGGTTGCCACCCCTAGCAATATCCCCGTATATACACCCTCCTTTTGCTTCTCCTCTGCTCTTCCCCTTGGATTAACACCTTCCTGCTTCGACTCTCTGTTGCTGTGCAACACAGCCTTTTCATTTGCCATGAGACAGGTCTGCTGCAAACATTTCTTGCCCTCAGATGTTTGTTATTCTATTATTCGGAGCTCCGATTTTGAATTCTCGTTCTATTTCTGACTGTGTGGCCTCATAGCTTACTGCTGGCTCTGGTTTTCTTTCCTTACCCTGAATAAATGCTTCCATCCTGTTTGCTGATCGACGGTGACTTTCGTATTCGAGTAATTGTGGCCCAGCGATGCTTTGGTTGCGACCAAAATGAACTGGCCTTCATCTCACACTCTTGGATCCCGTTAACGTTACGGCCCGTCCCATCACCCGTCCCGCCTGTGAGCGCAAAATGCCGTTCGCAGTCGGGAGAACCAGGTGCGTCAAAAATCCAGGGATCTTACATCTGTTTATCATAACGTCGTGAGGCTTGTAAGTAACCGCTTCACGCTGCCTGTTTTATCCATTCTACGGTTCATTCCACCTCTCTAACTCGCTCCAACCCGCTCCAACCCAGCTTCGCACTCTGTTATTCACAATCGCGCGCGCTTGTAACCCGAACAACTAACCCGAACTACGGACCCGAACACCGTCCGGTTGAGGCTCGGGAATTTCCACTCGACGGCCGTCAGATGAACGGCCGTGCACCAGTCATTTCGACAGCCGTGCCCCGTAACGGGCACGGCGCGCAGCCCTAGGTCCGACCATGGTCGATGGGTGGGACAAGGTGAAGGGCTGATTCGAATTACCCATCATCGATCGCCATTTCTCGGGATCTGCCGACTCAGGGCTGCAGCGGCCGCCAACCAATTACGGAACCAGGCAAGGTGTGCGGACTACTACATAACGGCGTTAACGCGGTAGGCAGCTCTTCCCCACTACAAGTACCCTCCACTTCAAATCCGGTCGCCCCATGCCTTCTGAGCTTATCTTTGTGAGTTTAGCGCATTCACTGTATGCCAGACGTGCACTGTTTCTGAGAGACCCGCGCCCATCTAGGTCACCGGTGCCTCCGGTTTCCTCGGTTCCCATGTGGTGCAGCAGCTGCTCGAGGAGGGGTATCGTGTTCGAGCGTACGTGCATTCATTTTCCATCCATTTTCCCCGAACGTTGTTGATGAGTTGAAACCAACCAGCACGGCTCGCGGCGCCAAAGCAGACCAACTCAAATCCAGCTATGCTAGCTACGGAGATCGTTTTGAGAGCATCAGCATATCAGATGTTTCCTGCGCCCAATTTTCGGAAGCGCTGGTCGGGGTTGACGCGATTATACATATGGCATCTCCCCTCCCTGGGCGTTTGGATCCAGCGTCGCTGTTGGCGGTACGTAGTCCATGCTGATTGGACGAACTCCAATTCACTGGTGATATTTACAGGCTGCTGTAGATGGAACCTTGAATATTCTTGTGCAAGGAGAGAAGGCTGGTGTCAAGAGAATAGTTGTTACGAGCTCCATTGCCAGCGCAATGAATCCCGGAGGAAGCCTCACAGACCAAGGTACGCACCGAGAGCTTACGTATGCTGCATTTTCATAACGCCGGACTTCCTGGCCTATCAGACTGGAACCCAATCACGAAGGAGATAGCACTGAACTGCGGGAACGAAGTAATCACCTACTGCGCGTCGAAGACATTCGCCGAGGGCTGCACTGTGGGAGTGGGCAGACAAGCATCCTCACGTCGATGTTACCACCCGTACGTCCTCCCATGCTTCTCCACTTTACCGACAGCTCACCAGTTGTACCGAAGTGAATCCTACCCTCTTCTACGGTCCATTCACCCCGCACTTCCCCCCTCCCCACATCAGACCTCGGCGGCATCTCCACAAACTTCGTCGTCTACAATCTCCTCTTCCCAGACGGCACTTTCCCCTCCGACACGCGCTACATCGACGTCCGCGACGCCGCTCGTGCGCACCTCCGCGCCCTGCACTCCGCGCCCGCCTCACAAGTCGGTCGCAAGCGCATCCTGCTCTCGTCCCCGCCACGGCCAATCGCTCAAAAAACGAGTGGAGTTGATCGCGGAGCGGCGCCCTGCGCTGAAGGAAAGGCTGATCACGGCCACACCGCAAGTGAGGGAGGACACGCCCGACGTGCTTCCGATAGACTTTGCGCGCGTGGAGGAGGTCTTGGGGATGAGGATGGAGCATTTCCATTCGATCGAGGAGGTGCGTGTGTGAATTTGATTCTCCTGGATTATCTGAGTCGACTATAGACATTTCTTGACACCGTTGACGCGTTGATTGAGGTTGAGGCGCAGTGGAGGAGCGCGGGGCATCCTATTGTAACTCCACCACCGGCATTTTAGGGCAAGATCTCAGCAGTAGATAGTCAGGTTTCAGGCCTGGGCGTGGATTAGTGCTCGTGTTCGCTATGTGTGATGGTAGAAATGCGGCAAACTATTATTAACGGCGGGTACCTAGCACTGCACCAATTGCGGGGAAACGTCAAGGTACGCGATAAGAAGGTTCAGTTACTATGCCTCGCGACACTTGTGCGCGCATTGTGTTCGGCCCATCCCTCGCGAAAACACGCCGTACCGCAAAAGAACATGCGGCCCTTACACGTTCCTGGAAATGAATAGTGAGAACCAGCGAGGGAGGAGGCCCCCAGGGGGATGTTCGGAAGAAAGGAAACGAAGAAAAAATGGAAGGGAGAAAAAACGGGCCAGAAAACACGGCGGAGAACATAGAATGCACCATTGTTACCCCACACTTCTTCCACGGCCCCGCCGCCGCACATGCCCAGTACCGCTGCCACGGTACTGCCCGTGCAACCCTGCCTTTCCTCTTCCACATCGACTCCCTCAACGTTCCCGCCGGGCAAGTCCACGCGCAGCTCCCCCACGTCCCCAAAGCTGCGCTGTTCATCTGCACTGAGCGACCGTAAGAAGCCGACTATTTGTAAGTTAGATCTAGACCTAGATCGGTACCAGGAACTTATCAGCGGCAAGGTATGCAATAGGGGGTTTCAGAATTAGATTTTCGAGCCCAACTTTTGGTCCAACTTTCATTCCAACTTCGTCCCAACTTCTTAAAAGTTGGAGCAAAAGTTGGGTCTTTGTTTGTGAAACACCCTGTTAGATTTCTGTCCAAATTTCGCAACTTTCTATGTACCCGGGCCGACATTCACACCATGGAATCAGGTAATCCCGAGTGAGAAAATGCACTTTTCGTCTCGTCCCACCATGTCTGGCTCAACATCAGAGGATCGGTCGTCATCGTTATCATCGTCGATAACTTTGACCACCTCATCGGCCTTTTTACCTTTTGCTCGGGTTTTGAGGGTGCAGCCTTGGGCTTCGGTGCAGCTTCGGATCGGGCCATAGGATCAGAGAACAATAAATAAAATGAATGCAGAGGACAGTCGCAAGTCTTGCACACTAAGAAAATATAGTATTATTACATAACATGAGGCGGATCCAAGTAAAAGCCCCGGCGACGGTCGACCAGAACAGTGAGCTGAAGTTGGAACACGAAGTTGGAGGAGAAAGTTGGAGCCGAAAAGTTGGGTGTCAAGTCGGGCTCTTGTGCTCGACTTGACATCCAACTCCAACTTTTGGCTCCAACTTTTGTTCCAACTTTCATGAAGTTGGAACCAAAGTTGGAGCAAAAGTTGGCTCGAAAATCTAATTCTGAAACCTCCTAATATAAACGAGGTGAGCCGCGATTTCAGATAGCACGAGTTCAGTACAATTGATTTCGAAGGACATCCGAGTGTTCAATCAACATGAAAGAGGCTTTTCCTTTGTTTTACAATGGTACATATCCACACCTCTCGCGGGGGTCACCCTGTCACCAGAGTTTACTTGTATCCCTGGAGAATCCACGATTCTGATCCAACACAGCGAACGGATCTGATGGAGGATTTACCCGCGCTTCAACATCCGTGCTTCTTTATTAACTTGCCACTGGTGACGATCTGATGGATCTTCCGTGTATTTCTACCTCTACAACCGCCGATATTTACTCTATCTCTGGCCTTGCCACCGGTGTGGATGCCAGCGTTTCCTCGTCACTGCAATTGGCCTGGATCCATCGTTGATGTTTGTTTTGAAACTTTGAGGACGTGCGTAGGTGCCGTACGTTGCAAGGCTCCGCTATTTTACTGTCTGCTAAGTACGATCAGGCCACGACCCAAAATACAATGCAACCTATCAGGTTTCCACCTGATCATATAGTAACCCATACTGCTTCCTCGTCTCGCAACCGGCGATCTCAGATATCGGATTCCGAGACTTTTAAATACTTCCCTGCGCACCTACACATCTACACATCCCCCTCCCTCCTCGTCTCTGAATACCCAAGTCATGACTATCCGCAAAGACCGCGTCCGCGCCATCGGCGTCTTCAAGGCCCGCGCGGAGCTCTCAAACGACGACATCCACGCCCGCGCAGAGAAGATGATCGCCGCCGTGAAGGCACTCCCCATCATGCAGCAGAACCTCCTCAAATACGAGGGTGGTGAGTTAAAACACACATTTCCGTCCGCCGCAGTACTTACCAGGTTGGGCGGGGCGCGAACAGTCATTCAAAACCGAACGCCCTGCGGGGACGCTGGCGAGCGAGCTGGGGCTGCAGGAGACGGAATTCTCTGTGATGATTCTTGTGGAGGCTGCGTCGCACGAGAAGATTCACGAAGTGTGTCCTCTTCCGCAGATGGCACGAATTATGCTCATATTATCCCCCCGCAGACGCTCACCGATCCGGGGTACCGCAAGCTGCTGGCGGGGCGCTGGAGCACATTACGACGCGGGAAGACTTCCATTTCTTCCCGGCGGAGTTCACCACGATTATTGATAATAGAGAATTGGCAGACGTTTAGAACCTGTGAATTGCAAAATAAAAACGACGAATAAACATTGATTGAAAGCTTGAAGGAAGGACATAAAATGAGGGTCTTCAGTCGGCTCTGTCAGTTCAGAGTCGTGTTCGAGCATCGTACACCGAGGCCTCAGGGCGTGGCTTCGGGGGCGGAGCAGGAATGACCTCGCGCCGCAAGACAGTCGCGTCGTGGCCAAACAGCCAATCCCGCCGCTCGGAGCAGCCCCAGAAGATTGGATTCTGAGAGTTATCGTGTTGCATCAGCTCGTCTCTTCCCCAGATCGCAATCAGAAACGAAAAGGTTGAATAGGATTTTCAACAACTCACCGCCGAATTTGTTCAGGCCCGTCGTACAGATGTAGCCATTCTGCATTCCTTTCAGAACAAGCGTCAACAACGCAGGGAAGCCTGTACCTTGAAGCACCCTCGTATTGTGCGCGACGTATGCCGCGCGGGGTTTGCGCTGCGCCTCATACGCCGCAAGCGCAGCGGGAATATCATCATACGCGCGTACCGCAGCCGAAAGCGCCGCCGCGTCCTCCGTCGCCTGCGCCGCGCCCTGCGCCATGTACGGCATCATCGGGTGGCACGCGTCCCCAAGCATCGCCACGCGCCCTGCAGGGTGCACCCATCTTTCCAGCTCCACGAAATCCGCGAGCTTCCACTTCAGGTACGTCCCCGCCAGCGCGCACAGCTTGCGCACTTGAGGACACCACTCGGCGAACCGCGCGACGAGCTGTGCGTTGTCTGCCTCGCTGCGCCACTCGTCGAGCCCGATGGGCTGCCCGAGGTCCGTGCGGTGCGTCACGTCGATGATGACGTTGTACAAGGCCCCGCCACGCAGGGGGTAGCCGACTGCGTGGCCTTCGGGACCCATCCAATGCACCGCCCACGCGTTTGTGACGAGGTGGCGCATCTCCGGGTCGGCAAGGAGCGGGGCGACGGGGACCAAGATGCGGTATGCGACGTCCCCCGTGTCGACAGGTTCGATAGGACGTCCGTTGATGGCGCCCCGCACGGCGGACTTGATTCCGTCCGCGCAAATAACCAGGTCGGCGGCGAGTCGCTCGCCCGCAGCGGTGATCACCGCGGGTGCCACAGAATCGTACGCCGCGACGAGAGTGTGCATACGGAGAGTGATTTTAGGGTGGCGCCGGACAGCATCGACGAGCGCGTCGATGAGGTCCGCGCGGTGGATGAAGTAGTATGGCGCACCGTAGCGCTCCTTTACGTCGTCGAACGGGCAATCGAGGAGGTGGCTCCCGTGCCAGTCGACGAATCGGTTGCCGCGCGAGATTTCCTTTGGCACCGCGTTCAGATTCACGCCCCACGAGAGGCTGAGTCGTGATGAATTGGGCGGCACGCGTATGCCTGCGCCGACCTATGCCACTCAATTAATTGGTTATAATTCGCGCGGAGGATGGAGACTTGGGTACTTCGAGAAATTCTTTGACAGACTCCAGAATAGTGACGGTGTGTCCATCTGTCGCGAGCGCGAGCGCGGTCTGCAGCCCGCCGATGCCTGCCCCGACGATAAGAACGTTGAGATCTTTCATGGTTTGGACGGGAGATGGTGCTGCTGGGGGGAATAAATCAGGATCGGAATGCCGTCGGAGATTCGAGAATGATAAAGGAAGTCGGGATGCCGTTGGAGAATTTCGAACAGACGAGCCTCCCGTGATCCACTATTAATGACGTCGTCGTTAGAAGCGCTGAATGGGGTCTTCTGATTGGGTACAAGTTTAGATTTTCAGACAAAACGAACTTAACTGCGTAGAACCTTCCCTCAATCAACCGCACTTCTTGGTAGTACTTACGCTACACGATTGTGACGGGGTCGTATCCAAACGGGTTAGGCCAATTGAAGGTTAGGCTCGAATGGAACTCAACTTCAGCTGGAAGGACTGTAAGTAGCAAATCTTGTCCCGTCAAATTTGAACAGCTTGCTGTCCGCAATCTTCCCTTTCTTGAGCTTTGGTTGATCACGGCGGGTACACGGCCCTTTCCGTTGCGAACTGATGCATCATGTCTGTCGATCAATCAGTCACAGACTCACGGTGACAATTGAAGGCACATCTCGTGCTTCTGACGGTCAGCAGCGAATCTCGTCGCTCTGCAACTTCTCTGGGCTTCGTGTTGTAATGGACCCCTTCCAATCTGTGTATTCTCCCGGGGATGCTGGCGTGCCCGAAGTAACTCCGAGTTCACAAATTTGGTTCTCCGACGGAAACATCATCCTGGAGGCTGCAAACACGTCGTTCCGCGTCTACAGCCAACTAATCGCTGCTAAATCCACTGTTCTGGCCGATATCCTGGCGTTTCCCCAATATACTCTCCACGGAATTCCTGTCGTTAGACTATTGGACGCGGCTGAAGATTTGGAAGCATTGCTCAGGGCAATCCTCGATTCAAAGTAGACTTTTGAATGCTTCTCTGGTGCAGTGTTGTTCTAACTCGCTGGCAGCTTCTTTATGCCACCGCCTTCGCCGACACACCTCTCCACTGTGCTAGCTATCTTGCAGCTCTCGTCCAAGTACGATATTACGTATCTCTTCCGGCGGGCATTGCTGCACCTAGACACCCTATATCCGACCCATCTAAACAATTTCCTTGCCATATCGCCGACTTCTCACATCACCTTCCCCGAGCCCCCAATATCCGGCCACCTCGAAGTCCTCAAGGCCGCAATGGACGTCGACGCGCCGTGGCTTCTCCCGGCCGTTCACTACAGCATCGCCTGCGCACCCCTCCGGCAGATCATCGTCCTCGGAACCCCGTGGTCTGCCCTCCCAGAACTAACGCGTAACCTCATCCTCATGGCTCACTCCTGGCGGCTCGACCGCTGCCACAAGGTGCATGCCTTTGCCCTCCGGGACGAGCCCCACTCCGCTTCTGCGAAATGCACCGACCATCTCGGGTGCGCGCGCGCCGTAGCCCATTGCGCACGGACGCTGATGGGTCTTATCGCGCGCGACCAGCCCGTGGATCCGCTACGCTTCTGGGACGAGGTGGGGCTCGCGAGGTACGAGGGCGTGCGGTGCGCGGGGTGCAGGGCGGGGATGCGGGAGGAGAGCGCGCAGGCGAGGGAAGATGTGTGGGCGGGGCTGCCGCGGACGTTCGAGTGCGCGACGTGGCCGGAACTGCGGGAAATGAAGGAAGACGCTATGGCACGGGCAGATTAGGGCATCTCTCGGATTTGGGGAATGCTTTTTGTGCGGTATCGTCCTGTTGGTCTTCCGACGTGCAAACCCTCATCCGAAACCTCAACAGACGGCTCGTGGATATTTTCCCTTCGCCCAGGAGCGGTTGCGCCCTGTCGGGCCTCATTGGTCGACTCGGGGAGTTGGTTCTTTTCTTGACTCTGTGTCTTTTTGTTCCCATTCCATATACACATCTGGAGCTATGCTTGCTCTTCGTCCTTCCACATGCACATCGTCTCGCTATGACTTTTTCATCCAGAGAACCTCTCGACTTTCTTGATCTATCACTCTCGTCCTTGTTATTTCATTTCGTTTCCGTTGCATACTTGTTTCCTCGCCGTGCCAATATACCCTTTGATCCACGGTGCACCTCCGTTAATGCTTAGAAGTTGGTTAATGACTAAATGGATACGGTGCCGCGCAATGCATGGATCTTGGTCTTCTCCCTGGCTCACAACTTGAGTGTACTCTGAGTTTGCGCTGAGTCAAATCGGGTTTGCCTGACGAAAAGGTGTTTATAGTAGAATCTACGAATGCGCATTCGACAAGGTTCGCTTCCTCAGCTCGAGCTGTCGAGAAGGAAAACGGATTCTCTCTGGGTTGGCGAGGAGCGGGGCAACGAGGACCAAGATGCGGTATGCGACGTCCCCCGTGTCGACAGGTTCGACAGGACGTCCGTTGATGGCGACCCGCACGGCAGACTTGATTCCGTCCGCGCAAATAACCAGGTCGGCGGTGAGTCGCTCACCCGCAGCGGTGATGACCGCGGGTACCACAGAATCGTACGTCGCGACGAGAGTGTGCATGCGGAGAGTGATTTTGGGTATCTTCCTGGAACTGAAAGTACTGTTTTCTGTGTCCTTTTTACAGTCCTCCTTCCTTTTTTTCAAGCTCTCAAGCTAGGAGTTTCACCGTAGCGCTTTTTCAGCTCCTTTTTGGATCCCTTTTTGCTTTCTTTATCTCCAATGGCAGGGAATCCACAAAAAGGAAGGTAAACCGAGATAGAATTGTGCTAACGGTGTTTGCCTCGACTCATGTACCCGACGGACTCATCATTTACTCTGTGATTTTGGATTCGCACGACTTCTACGAATACGCAAAGGTTAAACAATAGGTTTAGGACTTGGTAGCGAGTGGCCCGCATCTGCGCTCCGTGTTGATGACAATGAGATCTACGTAGATATGCCCGTTCGATTCGGGGCCGGGTCATATGTAAAAGAGTGATTCGTTTTTTTGAGCTTTACATTGTCCAAGTCAAATCGTTCGCCGAATGTCCGCCGTTCCGGGCAGCGCTCCGGAATTCCTCTTCCGCTGGGAGGACCTGAGCGCGTACGCACCTACTATGTGCGCACAAGGAATATGGGCGGCGACGCAAGGGGACAATAATTACCAAACATCGAATTAATGTTGAACAGAACGTCGCCGCGCGGAAAAGACAGGCACTACACCACGGATTGCACACCAGTAAGAACATTAACTAGCCTGAGACAGATAACCTGTTGTAATAGATCTGGGCATCGCGCGGTGCTGAGTGGAGCGGTAAGGAGTTTGTAATGCTGTGGAATCAGGAAGATTCCCGAGTCCGAGCCCGAAGTATACGTAGATGGCACCGTATCAAGCCTCAACTTGAACTTACATCTTTGTTCGGGCATCTCGGTGAGAATGCATGGAGCCTCAAACTCTCAATATTCGTCGGAGCTGTAGGATTCATCCGACTCCTGGTTAAGGATACCTGAGGGTTGAAGCACAGTCAGAATCAATGAGTAAGTTTACGCTGATCTGTTTTTGAGGCAGAAACGTGCGAGACGAACATAGTATCTAGTGCCGTCTAGAAGGGTGGTATATATACACGATGGTTTGAAGTTATAAACGGCTGGGGATGGTCAAAATGAGCCGCAGACGCTTCTCCTTTGTAAACACTGCATTCAGACCCCCCCCCGTAGGCACAGGTCTGCCGGATCCCAGTAGGCATATGTCTAGGCAGACCACGCCGACCTTTGCCGATCCATCTGCCGAGGTTGGTCTACGTGTTCCGGCCGGAATAGGCGGACCTACCTCGGCCAGGGTCGGCCACGATCGGCACACCACCATCGGCTCGGATCGGTCAACGTGGGCAGGCCTCGTGTAGGCAGACATGCTAGACCAACATAGACCAACATAGACCTGGATAGGCGCATCTCAGCAGAGATCTGCGAACATAGGCACATGTGTGCCTATGGGGGGGTCTGAATGCAGTGAAATCTGGCACTTGGCTGGCACGAGCTTCAAGCCTTCAACAGGGGATGGCCGTACGAAATTCTATATGGATGGAACCTTCTGTATCTGCGAGGTGGAAAATTGATGGTAAATTCACGTACAGTGAAATATCTCCCGGTACTGAACTACTTCATTAAATTCGACAGTCACGCGTCATGGACCCCCTCTGTCGATGTCGAATATTGGTCGATGTCACGCGTCACGAAGGCTTTTGTCGAACCTGCAAACCGTCACGAGTATCCTCCCTCCCCAGGAGCACAAAAAAAAGTCAAAATCTCCGTGGGATTGTCGAAATTTTGGGGGGTGTCACGCAAAAATTTGGCCGCTGTCGAAATGTCGAATAGGTAAATCCGGTCGCGTGTCACGGGGTGCTCAATTCTTAATTCGACTTGTGTCAGGTCGGATTTTAATTCATTATTTGTATCGCCAATCAATGATATCTCCGTTTGTCCCCGTGGCTCTGTACTCTTCTCTCCTCTCTCCTCTTGCACAACATTGACGACCCAATCGAACATGTCCCTTCCAATACTGGGAATCCGCACTGTCAGAACGGTTGGGGTAATTTAGCATCACATACCGGAACATGTGGCGAAACTCTCAATCAGGTGCTTGTAGACACACTGAGAAAAAATCAGCAGACTTGGGGATCCGGTCGTAAGGATCCATCTCCAGCAATTCTTTGCGCAATTTCGATCCAATTGAGTGCGGAGAGCTCAAGAGGCTCCGATGCATTGTCAGCTAAAAGATCTGCTTCAAATGCCTCTTCATCTTCCAGCTGTTCTAGATCTGGATCAGAGGCAAGAGCAGCAGCAAGAAGCCCCTCTGCTGTGTAGATGAGGTCCGATTGGGTCTGAATTTTTGTAGGTCGCCGCATCAGAGAGCGGCCCGATTTGGATGAGTCCCGAGATCAAATGATTCGTGGTACAAATAATGAATTAAAATTCGACCTGACCCAGGTCGAATTAAGAATTGAGCACCCCTAAACTCCTCCTGTCAATTGAATGAAATAGTTCAGTATTTCTGCGGAGGAACCACATTGGCTTCACTGAAACCCGGAACTACACCGCAGTTTGAACCGAACATTTTGGAAATGTTTCTGATCAAATGTTGGGCAAATGTTGGCTCAAACGTTTTCACAACATTACGAATGCAATCCTTCAAGGCTTTTTCAAGAACCATGTTCCAGGAATGTCATAACCAACGCTTTCCAAAGGCTTCTGTAGAGATATTTTTCACTCCACTAATGATATTTGAAATCACGCATAGGAATTGAATAAAATTATGATTTAATGCTATGTAATGACATGAAGACATGAAGAACAGAGCATCACAATACTGTTGGAGACTGGCCCATCGGCGGAAGGTTGTGCTTGCAGCCATCAACCACGAGAATGCCGCTGGAGTTGACGTGCGCTGCAGAGGATGACACGACTTGGGTGAGTTGAAAAACACTGAGCTTGACAATCATTAAATACACCATCATGTGTGGGCCTGGAAACCTGAAGGAATTCGAAATCTTGAAGAGAAGTTGGATGGGCGGTTTTGAGGTGTGAAGTCTTTCAAAAATCTGATCTGTCTTGATCTTCACGGCTTGGGGACATGGGCCTTGGAATGATTGAGATACTACGGCTTGCAGACACAGGACTTGATGATTGCATTATCCGGTTGGGACTTGTTGTGTTGACGAAGAGTGAAGGGTGGCAGCGGCAGACCGGCAGTGGACTTGAGGCTGCTGACTCTTGAGCTTGTCAAGCTTGACATGGTGTCTTGAGCCTTGAGCACATCAGCCACCATAGTTGACATATTGAGGGTCAATGGCACAGCTTGCGAGTGGAAGGACCCCCCAGGCTGGGCCAGACAGAGAGCAGGAGAGAGAATGGGAGAAGAGAAAGGCAACATTGTCTGAGCAACATCCACGTGGCAATACACATGCACCATGAATGCACACGGACCTTCGGCAAAGTCCGGCACTGGCAGCATCCGATGACGAGTCGTTCTTTCAACCTTTTTAGATCTACATATATCTATCATCCGTTGAGCTGGTTTGTGTCAGTGAGAATATCCTCACCGTCTGAATGAAATATCTCATCACTTGATGTTGCCTTTATGCCAGCCTCAAGTAGACTTCATCCTCAAAGTTCGCTGTTGATGCAAATGGTGATAATTTTGTGTGCCCGACAATCCTGATGAATTACAATTCCCTCTTCCTTATACAGGCCAAAATTTCAGCATATTCTGCACTGGTTGGGAGATTCAAGATTTTCAGCACAATTTATGGTGAAAATGTTGTTTGTTTTTCAGATATTTTTCACCGAAAAAGGTAGTGAATAACTCAAAATATTTCACTATTTTGTGAGTTTGAGGTGAAAAATTCAAAAGGAGGCTCAAAAGTATGTGACGTTTTAGGTGGAAGAAAAATCTCTTGAGGCAAAAAAAAACTTGGGCTCAGATCACAGAATGATTTTATATCACATCTACGTATACTAAGTACCTATATCATGCATCTCCCCACTGGAATAGGGCTATAATCAGGTAGAGCGAGGGCAAAACAGACCTTTGGAAGGTGCCGAGATGGCACAGCCACTGTGTCATCATCTAGATGTAATCACAGTCCTTGAAATGAAAACCGATGACATTGAGCTTTGAATCTGAGGTGAGGATGTACAGTACGGTACAGCTGTGGGTTGTGGTAATGTAATCAGAATATTGTATGAAGATGAGGATGCGTATTTCTCTTGCCCATCCAATCTGGTCACAGTGGGCAAGGCTTCCTACAAATATTTGAGAAGCAGTATGATGGCATATGGATAAACTGTGCATACTCAGATTTGACATTGGTATTGCAGGAATGACCACTACTACCAAAAAAATAGACCAAAGAAAAGCAAGTGTTTGTGATCAGAAATCCGTCAACTTGACGGGTTTTAGACCGCGTCCTGTCACGGATCATGTGCCATGTGACCAGTGACATGTCGCACATTCTCATACCCTAGTTGTCAAGTGCCTGCAGGTGCAAGGCAGTAATTAGAAGGTAGAAGGCTTGTATATGAAGAAAATACCTCCCTTGACCACCTAATGGTATACCTATGGGGTGTCTGCACAGGAGGCGTTGATAGGGCGTGTACCAAAACATGCATGAAAACACCAGTTTTTATTTCATTTTGAACCTATTAGTGGGCAGAAGTGAGGCATTAGATTATGAGCGTACACCCTCCCTGGGGTGGTAGGCTACACTATTGATGGCCGAAAGTCAGTGTAACAAACCAACTATGAAGGATTGAGTAGACTTGACAAGGCAGCCCAAAAGGCTGTTACGTCCTGACTATGATATTCTACACTGAGCTATAGATGGTGGCGGTAAGCCATTATCTTATGCGCTGGAGGTGAAACATCAGGGAACTACTCAGAATTATTGACTTGCCATCTCAACGGCCTCTGAATAGTCTGATGACTATTAAAAACAAGATATACGAAGTCAGGATTGGTACAACCACATTAGGGCCGGCAGGGATATAGCGCCGCGCCATGTTGTGTATAAGACCAACTGATTAGATTAGGATGAAGACTTGTTACCGAGTTAGTCATCACTGTGGTTACTCGGGCAGATCTGACCGTTAGAAAGATGCGGGCCTCGCATCAAGGATTTACTGATATGATTGATGAGGATCGACACTATAGAATAGCGCCGCGCTATGCTTTACTAGTCACTATACTAGTCTGCCAGTATAGCGCCGCGCTACGCTTGTCAATCTGCTTGATATTTGTTATACGTTCCAACTGAGCTTGTGAAGTGTGGACTGATAGAGAAATTGAATAGAACTTGACTGAGACTGACTTGACTAGTCAGCAATGACAGACTTGCTCAGTCAGAAAGATGGAAACCAAGACAACTAAGCACGTCTTATGGCGTGCTAGAGAAATACATGTGGACTAGCCCCGGTAGCAGGTCATAATACCCATGGTTGAGAATGTCTTCTACGCCATTGGCCATTCACTACTCGGGCTCCCACCCTTTATTGTTCCTATTCATTCCGTCTATCTCCTTTACTTCTCTCTGAAATGTATAAAAGCCAGCTGTGTACTCTGTATTAGCCAGTAAACTATCCACCCAAGATATACGGGCAATATAGTAGACTCTAGATTTGTGAAAAGATATCAGACAGATTTGAAGACGCACAGAAAAGATTAAAAGATACGGGACGTCGAAAAGACTACCACTGCATTGATATAAGAGCCCCTCGTTCAACCTATTCAACTTGTCTCCTGTAGCAGCGCTTTAGGCCTCCAGGTTAAGACTTGTTAATAGAAGTGAGACCGCCGCCTTCAGTGTAACCGTCCGCGCGATTAGCCCAGCCCCCACCTTCTGTGTAACTGCCCTCGTTTCGTTGATACCGCCGCCATTTGTGCAGTTAAAGTTGATATTGAAGTAGCGTCTGTCTGTTGATAGTCTGCCCTACCTTCTGCTTCTTGGCTAGTTGCCAGTAGTGTTAGGTTCTGCCGCTCACAAAGAAACTGAAGACTTGAACAGTCTAAGGTTTACTTGAGTCTTGATATTCTGTTGGTGTGAAGTCCCTGCTACCCAGCATAACCGTGCTTAAACCGCATAGTTGCTATTGAAACAGAGTCTTATAAAACCTTTGCACACCCTCTTGACGGGTGATACGTACCCTACTTCCCCGAACACACACACACGAGCATTAGGATCGGATCAGTGTTTTGTTGTGATTTTGGTTGGATTGTGATTAGTGACTAGCTCGCTTCACTCTCTAGTTGATTTCATTAGATTACACGGCCGCACCCTAGTGCACCGTTTCAGCGTCATAGCTGTTTATCGAATAAAATGATGGACACCGGCAAGATTGAACCGGCAATCGGAAATCGAATCGTGCCCATCCCGCATACCATAAAGGGCACTCTCCCCACTTTGATCTAACATAGACTTGCAATGTAGATGCGGAATGTTGATTCTTACAGAGACGGTGTCGGCGCTGCGATAGCGATAGGGAAAATTAATGCAGGGGCTGTGGTGATGTCGACCGATTCATCCGAAGGTCTGTTTTGCCCTCTCTCTACCTGATTAAAGCCCTATTCCTGTGGGGAGATGCATGATATAGGTACCTAGTATACATAGATGTGATATGGAATCATTCTGTGATCTGAGCCCAAGTTTTTTTTTTTGCCTTGAGAGATTTTTCTTCCAAAATGAATAATGTGACACCTAAAACGTCATACAAAAGAGGGGAAAAAGATTTGAATTTTTCACCACTTTTTTCAGTGAAAAATGTCTGAAAAACAAACGACATTTTTCACCATAAATTGTGCTGAAAATCTTGAATCTCCCAACCAGTGCTGACAGATGTTCTTCACATGTTTAGCCAAAAATGTTCAGGAAATGTTTCCAAGTTCTTTGGCTCATATCCTACATAACATTTGGGCAACATCTGAACCAAACATCCGGGAAACATTGATCTCGATTGGCGGGGGGACTCGAATCACTGGATGTTTGCTGATGGGTCTGAGTCAGTTGCCACGTTTTTTGCTTCTTTTCTAGCGACTCTCTGACCGCGCTTTGTAGCTGCCTGTCGGACTTTGTGATTCTCCTTTGTCTTGACCCTCCGACTCGGAGAGCTAAATCTGATGTGGGTTCTGCCACCAATCCCGGATTGAAATTTGATGATGCCGGCCATCGCTGCAATGAGCTCGGGGGGCATCCTCCTGTAGAACTCGAGCACCTGGTATTTGGACTTGCCGCCGGGACTGCGTCGGAAATTCTGACGTTTGTCCTCGTTGCTCACCGCGTTCACATATGGCAAGTTTGGCCCCATCAACCTACAAGTCACAACCCCGAGTTTCTCTCTTTTTTTTTTTCGGCGACTCAGGGTAGAACCAGGTAGAACCTAGTCTCTTGCACCGACTTCCCATTCGCAACCTCATTCTGAAAGGTAGGACCACTTCTATACCGAGTGCTCCAAATCAACAACCGCAGACTTCGGAAATTACTAAGCGCAAAACCCGCCCCGTTCCTCGCATCGACGGTGCGCCACGTTCTTGCGCTGCCAGATGTCTGGGATCCTACGGCCTTGGGGACCTTCCCCGAATCGTGCCCGGGAATTAAGGGACTGGCACTCAGGAACACTGTTGGGGCCGCGACTCTCCGCCCCGCCCTAGGAAATCTCCGCCTCCAGCGCTTGGCCGTGGATATCAGACAGCTCTTCGGTGACCCGGACGAAGACGAGCCAACGCGGACGAAATCATCGTCGATCTTGAAAACCCCATCTTTCGCCTCTCTCGCATCTCGATATCCTAGAGGAGATTGATGCCGAGTGGATAGAAACAGAGTGGCTCGACGGCTGATCTGCCTTTTCCTCGTCTTCGTGTTAGCTCGGCGGGCTGCCTTCGTCGCGGCGCCCATCTCCCTGCCGGATCCGGGCTATGGTCATCCTGCGATCTTTACCGACGGCTCGCTCGACTCAACTTTCTCGGGGATCGCGTTACATTCTGCCACTCGCCGTATTCGGTATACGCTCACTCGCCGACACCTGACTTGTGTATCTCTGCTCAAGCTGATCCAATTTCCAAATAATCGAACGTCGATTGCCCAACCTCTATGCTCGCTCACGGAATTGATCAGACTCGGTAGATTCATTCTTAAGTAAAGCGATTATGGTCACATATTTGTGTGTTGTACATTAGTGAGTTCGTATTAAACCTCTTCCTTCTCTTTCAGGCATTATAACTGGCTTAGGCGCAAGTCGAGGCGAAATCGTTATCATCTGTCGTAAAAGGTCAATCTATGATACACACTATCCGCATTCGACAACGCGCTCACCGAAACAGTCACCACACCCATCTCCGTTGGACAGACAAACGCCTGAGCGGTCGGCCTCCGCGATCTCGAGCCCGTTGATTTTGTTCACGTCGGTAGCGCCGCATCCGAGGAGGCTCGCCGCTGCGGAGATGGTCAGATGGTTTTGCCTGAGCTCTGTACCCGCAAAATTACTAGAGATGTCTTACCTCTCTGCCGGGTGATTTCCTGGTCGAGGGTGGCGCTTCTCCCCGGGTACGGAGAGTAGTATGCACAGCCTGCTCATGACGAATAAGTCAACCGATCTCTCTCTCTCTATCGACGCGGCTTACAGTCTCCGTGGCAGGCCACATTATAGGCTTCGATGTTGTACCATCCCGGTCTCGCACTGGACCAGCTGGAATCCGGTGTTAGTCGGTGCGTGTGAGAGAAAACCGCCGTGTACACACTGGCAAGTGTTCGAATTGCCCGCCCAAGCAGCGGCCCAAGTGTCGGGCTGAACTAGGGCTTGGCAATCCGAAAGCGTGGCTGCACGGTTCCGCGTCAGTCGCCGTTGCATTCAAATCGGAAGCAGGAACCACGTACCGTCGCTGGTGGTTCCGCAATGCACGCAGGTAAGGTCGTCGCGAGAAGTCAGATTTGAGGGGAATGCGATGGCTGGGTTCGCGAGGACGAGCGAGAGAGCGACGGCGAAGAAGAGCATGTTGTCTTTGGTGAAGGTGGTGATGGTGAGTGGATGGGTTCAATATGGATTAGACGGTGCGTGCATCCGGTCTTTTATACTCACAAATTCTACTTGAATGGGGATCTGAGAACAGGATGAATTGGGTGGAGTCGTGAAACGAAAGATATCGATGACCTCAGTCTGCGCTCTCCGCAGTGGCAAAGGTGGGGTCACGGAACAATTGCTTTCGAACCGTTGGAATCAAAGTCGACTTGGATTGGGTTCAAGTAATCGACGGAGGTTATCAAACAAGCTCATCAGTCAAATTGGGCGAGCCGCCTGTGGAGCTCGGCACCAGCCTTAGACGATGTGAGCACACAGTCTTTGCATTTCGCCGTTGCCAACCTTTCCCACCCTGCCGTTTTTCATTGATGACCTTACCGCAGATATGTAGCGGACAGTCCCGAAACCCCATCAACCGGGGCGTTCCTCAGCCGCAGCCATCCTGTGTCTTCGTGGAGTACGCCCGACGCCGCTACTTGCTGACTTTGTCTCTTTTCTTTCAAGGGGTCGACGCTGGGTTCCCTTCGTGCTGGGGCGTCTCACCGGCGAGGTGCTTTTTGCCCCGCTCCTTGGCCGCTCACTTTCGAGGGAGGCGAGTCAAAATAAATCCGGAATCAATTCATCGACAGGCTCCACATCGTCGAATTTCCCGAAAAGCTTTCGTAAACTTGGCTGTTGCCGATGTCAGTTTCTAACGTCCAGCCATGCTGCAGTACGGGACATGACGCCAGCCAAATCCAGGACTTTTGTGGGTGCCTGAAACGCCGCTGTTTACTGGTTCTGTCATTGACACGCTGGGTGACCTGGGTCTATGCTGTACTCTCCACGAAAAAATTCTGCCCTCGCTGTGTCATGGTTTTGAGTGGCGCAATTTATCTCCGAGGTGAAAGGTGGGGTGAAATATATCCATGCGCGCTCCGATAGCATCGCCATATTTTTTGATCGGGGCACGGAGAGTCGCGAAAGTAACAAGCAGGAGTATAATCCTGTCCCAATGTGCGCGTTAATTCAATCCAAATTACGACGTCAGTGGAACTAACTCCACCTTGGGCAGTTGCGGATGAAACATCTGCGGAGAGCCTTGAATGAAACGCGAAGCCCTCGCAACCGTGTCCGAATATGTGGGGTTCATTCAACTCGGAATACTACTGCGGAACGAACTCCACCTTTGACAATGTGTTGAATGAAACATCTGTGGAGGGCTGACGCGCTCGGAAATGTAGTCTTCGTCTCAGTGGCAAATGCATTGGATGTGAATTCGACACAAATTACGACTCTTACGGCGCCAACTCCACCTCGGTAATTTGCAGGATGAAACGTCTGTGGGGACTTACCAACATAGTTTTCGCAATGCATCGGATACACTCCAGTGGAGCTCTTCGCAGTGCATCGACGTAGCAATCTCATTTCTCCGTACCATGGCGTCACTCTACCTGCTGTATAAAAGGTGAACTCGGGAAGACCCAACACCAACTCAACCACTCGTCAATTTCATCTCAACCCATCCACCAAACTCGTCATGCAATTCTCAACTCTGCTCGCTCTCATCGCCTTCTCTACTGCCCCGGCCGTTCTCGGGCAAGTTGGCACACACTGCGGCACGACCTCGGACGGTGGGTCTCTCAGTTTTCCTTTCACTCGTGACCAAGCTAAATACTAAATACATCACACAGCAACGTTCTCCGACTGCCAGGCCCTCGTCGACCCCGGGACGTGGGACGGCGCATGGGCCGCCGACACCAACGTCTGCCACTACAGTAACCCCGACGACCTCTTCGGCGCCCCCGCGGAGGCGTACAACACCGCGTGCCACGGCAACTGCTGCGTGTACTTTGCGTCCAAGACAGGCGGCAAGCCCGACAAGGAGCAGACACGGCAGGACGCGATCGGGCTGTTTGGGTGCGCAGATATCTCGGCGAATAAGGTGAATGCGCTGGTGTTCAAGGAGCAGGCGTATGGGGTGTGTCTGTCGAATGGGGACGGATGTGGGGACTGCTTTGGTTAGTTGTGTTTCTTTGTGGAATGTGTGAGAGAGAGGCTGACGTGCACCTAGATGATAAAGACTTCAGTGGCGGGTGCGCCAACTGCTGAGCGTTGGCTTGATGGAAGAGGAATTACCGCACTGTACTAATGATTTGTTCGATTTGATCAACACCTTAATTGCCTATTTAACCACAAACTGATCAATACCGTATGTCTTGAGCGAGAATTGTCCGTGTACAGAGTTCAACTTACTCACGTCAAGCTCGAATTCAATAATACCCGTTTACTACTTCCCCAGTAGCTCCCTCTTCCCTCTCGAAATAGGTCGCCGTGTGGGATGTGTCTCTCGGATGGGGACGGAAAGACTTCAGTGGCGGGTGTGATGTACCCCAGAAGCATAGCCATAATTTTACCAATAGCCTGTTGGATTTGAGGATTGTCGATGATTTCAGCCATAGAGCCAAGGTTGTCGTCAGGATGACTACAACAGCGATTTCCCTGTTGACCCAATCTGAGGCACATCGTTTTCTGGGCGAATCATAATTTATCGGTAGAATGCCAATTATTAGGATTGGTCCGAGGCCGAACATCGCGGCCAATACAATATTTTTGCGGCCAGAAGAAATTGCCGAGAAGCGTTCCATCCTTACTGATTTCACCATGAAGTCGGAACCCTCACTACTTCCTCAGCCTCTCCTTCTCCGCCCTCTCTACCACCGCCCTCTGCCTCCTCTCGAAGTATGTCGCCATCGTCGACGCTGGCCCAACCACCACCAGCCCCCCAAGCATCCTTCCCACCCCCATCGCCTTCTGTGCCTCGCCCGCTACCGCGTCCACCGCATACAGCCCAATGAACGTCAGCACGAACCCTGCAAAGTCCAGCGCCATAAAGTAGCACGCCGGCGTGAACTCTACGCCCGCGCGGAAGTACGCGTTCAGCCCCTGCGCGATGGTGACCCACCAGAGGGGCGCGTAGAGGTATTTAAAGACGGTGAATGCGGAGATGGTAGTGGTTGGGGTGGGCGTGGCTTTGTGGACGGGGGTGGAGGGGAAAAAGGCGAGGGGGAGGAAGAGGAGGGGGAAGGCCTGGAAGGCGTAGTTTACGTAGGGCCAGTTTTCGTGGGTGGGAGGGAGGCCGGAGAGCGCCATGGAGAGGAGGAAGACGGAGAATTGCATGCAGAGGAGGGTTGCGGTGTATGCGTAGGTGGGGGGCGAGGGGGGACGTGCGTTGGCGGGCGCAAGCGTGTTGGACAGGGCGGAAATAGCGGGAAGGAAAATGGGGCCCACTATACCGGCGCCGAACACCTGACCTTCACGGGAATGAGTGTTTGTACCCCAAGGAATTACTTGAGTATACCTGCCAGCGAATGCGCAATGAGGATGAGGGGAGAGAACAAGCGAGAGCCGTTACGTTCGCCACCCCTGGTATGAAGGTACGTAGACATTACCTTCACCGCCAAAAATCCAGTCAATTCCCGGATAACATGCGATTCGGGCAGACCCACCGCGCCGGAAGTGCCAAAGGCCGTTATGAAGCTCTTGCCGATGTCGTTGCTCATCAGCTCTTGAAAAAGTGGCTCAATAACACAGATGAAGCCGCGCAATGGAGTCGTTTCGAGGTAGGTGCACGACTTAAGATACCCCTCAATCAGGGGGCCCATCGGGGGCTGGACAAGCGCCATCCTATATAGTTGTAGACCTATTGCCACGCTGACGAGCACGACTAGGCCGAAGTTCAAGCTGGTTATGAGACACAAGAGGAACGCGCTACACACCGGGGATATAGGCCACTTGATACAGAACTGAGCCCATTTCAATCTTTCACTGTTTTGTGGTGGGAGTTAAGGAGGAATGTGACGGTAACGCCAAGTTTTATGAGACAGTCATCACGCGAAGGTAATCGCGTAAATGATGGACCTTTCAACCGCTTCCAACGGAGCCGGATGGACGTGTAGCTTGGTTCTCCTTGATTCAGTGCGAGAATTATCGGGCCGAAGACGGCTATGCCGACTGCCGCTGTTGAAAGGCCCACTGTACCGTGCCAAGCCGCAGTAAGTGTGCATATCTGCTGTCGTTACCCGCATCTATACGTCTCTGGTTACATGACAGTTAATCACCAGCGAATTGAATTCGCATTCTCAAGATATCATCCCTCTCGCAGTCGACAGCATAGATGTGATCGAACCAGAGTTGCCAAATGGGCCCCGACGTGCGGCACACCCTTCGGCATCTCCGGTCGCTTCGACAAATATCGCCCCATTACAGTAGCAAGCGCAAGTTGAACAATTTGACCACAATGGTATATTCAGGAGCCCCCGCCGGCGAGTAGCCGAAGTCGTGAATATGTTGGTTGTCCAGGAGTTATTATTGGACTGCCACGTACCTCGTCTCTGCGTACATCAGCCGCCCAGTCCCGCGCCGCGCCCCTGTCATCAGGGAATTCATTCGCCAACCACAGCGTTTCTGAATGGTTGAGTTTCCCCGGCGGCAAAGTCGTGAATTGGTGTTGGGTGAAGGTGAAGAAGAGCCATCGGTGGCTGTACTTGGATCAATGATCGCAAACGCCATCAAACGACTCTTGCTTCAAACACCGACGACGTTTTTCGTGGCCTACGCGCAGACGTTGGCACCTGCTATTGGACTCGTTAAACCTGCTCGCGGAATCCCATATCGAAGTCGGCACGCAAATCACTACACCGACGCAGCGTAACTTTTCTGTGGCGAATCGCTCACTATCGTGCTCCGCATTGGCCCTCGGCCATGCTGCCGCTGATCATCTTGCGCTCCTCGCTTCTCTTTGCATCTTCCCCGCCCCACCCTCTGCTCCTTCCTTGGCTTCCTCTGTCAATCTTTCTTGTCTCTCAATGCCAATCCGCTTCGTTCTAACCATCCATTTTTCACCTCGGTCTTGTCTCCCGTCTTCCCTCATTTTATCCCTTTCCTCGTATCCCACGTTTACCACCTGGCGACTCCAAAGCCACATAGGTTTCGCCCCATGGCGGTTCCTGCGGTACACGTTGTACTCGTTGGGCCTCCAAGTCCTTCAGCCAAGCACCGGGAACAGCGCACCACTGCGCTCGCGCTCTGAAGGAGATTTGGGCGGACGGCAGGGTACTCCGGAGCATAAAGCCCAGGTAGGTCGTGCGTGTGCGGCCTCCTTTCCTTTTATTTTGAATATTCTTATTGGGTTGTAAAATTGGCAGCCCATCAGAAATCTCTCATGGATGCTTGGAGCGTGTCCAGAGTACGTGGAGGCGAATTCAGAGGCGTGGCCGGTTCAGGTCCGGGTTTCTTCACTCTCTATTTCCTGGCCCACTCAGTTGTACAGCTCGCCTTGCGCGTAAGACCCCTGGCCGACTAACGACACGCTGCCCGACTCAGTTAACTACCCCACGCCGATGCGTCTTGATGCGACCGCTCGAACAATTCATTCGTATGGCCTAACCCGTGCTCTTCTGGTCTCATCCCCGCTTGCGTCCCACCTCCGCAGTCGATATCATCTTTAAAGTTTTTCTTGCACCTCGCGCTGGTTTTCCTGTCCCCTTGGCTCGAATGTGCGTCTTGCGTCATCTGCGTCTTCGCTGTGCTATGCTACGAAGGCTTCGGTGAGATGCTCCCTCTATGTGTAGGTTAATCCGGCACTGACCGTACAACTTGCTGCCTGGGTCACCGGACAAATTTAACAAGACCGAGTTCAATACCCAATCTCTGACGGTGATGGTTGCGCAGAGCTCTCATGGCCTCGCCTACCCCCTCGTGTATGTATTCAGGCTTCGGAGCATTTGATCGTGGTGGGAGATTCGCTGCTCAGCCCTCGCTTTTCGGTCTGGCTGATTCACTTCACAGGTATTGGCCGCCCCCGAAGTCCGGCCACACTTATTTGTTTGCTGCCGACGTCACCGCGGAGCTCGGTGGACGCGACCCCGAGGAAGCGTTTGGCGCACATATGATATGTTTGTACACCGTAACGCACGAGAGGTCTTGCGAGCACGTTCCCGCGATCAAGGAGCACTTTGTGCGATTCGAGCAGGTGCAGCTGATGTTCTTTGCATGGCATGGAGGTGAAAATAATGTATTGGCTGCTTTTCTGGATCGCTTCGCATTCACCCGCGTTCTGGGCGTTTTCAATCCCAATTCGACCCATATCGATTTGCTCTTTCGGTTCGTGATGTACACGAGGCGTGCCACTCTCCCTTCGTCTCGTCAGTTGGGCGTAACCCTTCGACCACGCGACAACTCGACCCTGGTGTTCCATCCGCCTGGACTCCGTAGCTCCAATCCCTCTTTCATTCTTTCTTCCTAGGATGCCGGCACGCCGACTTGCACCACATAAATCTCTTTCTCCTTCCTTGTGTCGCTACACTCCTTCTGTATAATCTTTGTCGCCCCCGGTACTCGCCCCCCCCCCCCCCCCCCCCCCCCCCCCCCCCCCACCCCCCCCCCCATGCTTATGCCCTTCATTCCGCCACCCGATCCCCCCATCCCGTCCCGACGACATCTCATCCCCCAAGTGGATTCCTCCCACGGCGAGGACTGGGTGGGGTATTTATTGCGGTGCGGCTCGTTATTAATCAAGTTTCCTACCTTGTGGTGCTTGTGCAGCTGTGTCTCGTCCTCCCAACATCTGCGGCATCCATTCTTCCGACTTGCGGGCAGAACTATATCACCGATTTTGGTCTACCCAAGGCGGTGGAGGAATTTGTCAGACTTCAGCACGGGGCTTTAGGTACTAGATCGATCGTTGGCCAACCCTAGTTGATTGAGGACCAGGATACTTACGAGTGGGAGCGAGGTTGTGATTTGCCATTTTCATGCAACAAGCGAAATAGCCCATGCATACATCCATTATCATCCTGGTCAATAATTTGAGCGTCCTATATTTGAATGAAATTATTGGATCCTGTTGTCTGGGCCGGCTTCTATACAGGCTTCTGTACATTTCCCCGATTGGCTTGAATGCTAATTGGAATAACTAGTCTGTAGACGAGGGATAGTGCGGGCATGAACAGGAGAACCTGCTATTTGACTTGAAGAAATTACTGGGCGAACTGGACCTGGGTTCGGTTCTGATTCCCGCGGAAGCATTGGAAACCATTGACAATAAAAATCACTGGTTCCATTGGTTTCCAGTAGACATATAGAAGCCATCGATTTCCGCTGACGACCCATCGGCCGCCGGTAATCCTCAATGCCGACCAGTGCCCATCAGCCGTTTGCTAGCACCGAGTGTATTACTGGACCTAAGTAACCGTACCTCGGCAACACCAGACCTGGCATCTCGCAATGGCGGCCAACAATGTTGCTGAGAAATGCGATAAATGGCCATAACCAGTCTCACTGTTTCAATCGGCCATAGCGGAACTGATGGATGCATCATGAGTGGGACTAGCCAAGTTCAACTCCCACTAACTATGGAATTTCCTCTGCGGGAATCACCCCTACACAAGGAATATCTTCAAGAATGTGCCTAATGAAGGGCAAAGCAAGATCAGGGATGAAGGGAAACATCCATTCCCCCTTTTGATCTAATTTCACTCTTCCGACGGTTTCCTTCGTGTTCAGCTGGAGTTTCTACTGCACACAAAGGGGATCCCGCTATGCATGGGAATCCTGAAGCCGCAAATTCAATTCGTTCCTGTCTTACGACAATCTACGGATGATATTAAGGTAATATATTTTGCTCTGCTAGATCCCCTTTTGAAACCAGCTCGCCACTTTTAACGATTTCAGCTGAATTCAATTGGAAATTTCATTTCCCCTTGAACACGTCACCTCGGTTGGCATCCCGTCCTTGGATAATGGCCTCGGGATTCAACACCAATGGCTATGGACTCCTAGAATCCTAAACAAGTTGATCTCCTGTGCCGTCCTCTTCCTTACCCTAGCACACGGGGCCATGTCCAGTCCAGGCCGTCCAGCAGCTCCGGCGTGTGGGTCTCCCGCATCCTATGTTGTATTCAAAATCGTTGACATTGGCAACAAGGCCCTGACTCGGTACGTGGTCTCCAAGCGGTGTGGGTACATACGTTGACCTCATTGACTTTTTATAATCAGTTGCACCCTTCTTGTCATTCCTCCGCTGTAAGCAGTTATAGTACATACGTGGCCTTGAGGGTGGCGCAACTTAGGGGTACTGTACTATATCGACCAAATGTTCACTATTTTTAGAGTTTCGTCGACCGAGGTGGCCAATAAATTTTCTTCTGAATTATGGCGAATTTTAGGCACATCAAAAAAAAAATCGGGTGTCACCTTCATCTGAACATTTGGTCGAAATAGTACAGTATCTCGGGAAAAGCCGAAAATGTGGCATGTGGCGCACAAGGGGAATGGCCGCAGAGGCTTGGCAGAGGCGATCAACTATCGAACCAATACTGCGGATCTCAGGGTCCTCTGCCCTAAAAGAGGACAAATTCAATTGAGTCACCTCAGACGAGTCTGCATATCGCTCCAGACGGAGTAGCGTAATGGAAAGCACATGTTAGATACTGGAATTTTTGTGGTAACAGAATATCTTGCGCCTGGCATTCATTCCCTCTGTACCACGATCGCACCGTCTGAGTACGTAAAGCGGCGTTTTGGATGGCCGAGAACTCGGTTCGCAGAGAGTGATGAATGAAATAACCTGATAAACGTAAGCGGCTGCCACGGCCCCTGGTTGGGTACTTAATGACGAAGACAGCAGCATTGACAGTTCGGTCCGCGCTTTCAAATGTCCCTCCCAGCTCTGGACACAATTACCGGGTAAGCTTTGTCGTGCTCTTCTGCGTCCTAGTTAATTTTGGCCAGTAGGTCCCTTCTCATTGCAACCTGGGCCAACTCCGTAAGCCGCGGTATTTCTGTGCACCCCGATTCAGCCTGATGTTGGCCGTAAGCTTCTATACATGTCCGAAGTCTACCAGGGCTTGTACTACTTTCGCCATTTTAAGAAAGATGATTGGAAGTTGAAGGTGAATCCTTTATACCTGCAGCCGAGTTTTGCCCTGACCCAGTTTTTATTTTTTACAGACATTGGTCACCGTCGCCTTGCTTGTTGACACTGTGTCCACCGTCAGTAACTACATCTGCGTGTACCTTGTGAGTGTTCACAGTCCATTATATTGAACAACTCAGGACTGTATTACGATGTAGTACACGATTACACATGCCGGTATGTCTCAGACCTATCTTCGCCACTCATGGCCTACTGGATACTTGCAGGCGATCTAGAGTACCTGAGCAGCACACATTGGGTATGTCAATTTCACATGTATCCTGTATGATTTAGCTACAACCACCTAGCCAATCCCATTAAATAACTTAAACGTCGGCGTGCTGGCGGCATTGGTTCAAGGCTTTCTAGTCATCCGATATTGGCGCGTGTACATGCTCCATCCGTTACCCTCGATAGTTCGCTCAATGTCAGCAAATTCCAGTACCCAAAATCCCCTCATTTCTCTTGTCCTGTCTCTCGGAATAATCATCGCGGTATGCAGATTATTGTTTCTGCGCATCGCTCCATGCCAACGGTATCACTGCGCAGTTTGGCGGTGTGCTTGCATCCAGTTGCATGGTCGCGCTGTACCCCTCCTTCAAAGACCGCCTGAAGATAAAGATTACCGTAGCGTCCGTCTTTTTTCACCCATCTGCCATTCATCCGTTCATTCATATTTCGTGCAATTTTAATTCACTTAGGCTCGCATTGGTAACCGAAGCCACTGTGGACGCCGGCATCACGTTGGCACTGCTCTGGGAGTTCAGGAAGGCCAGCGGTATTCTGACAGAGACAAAGGGGTGCGCAATATGGCAAATCCTGTACCAATTGCATGGCTCAGATATCATCAGTATACTCGATCGGCTGACCGCGGGTAACAATTCAGAGTGGCGCTGCGGCCACAACGCTGGCCGGGGGGGTCCTAATTTCGTAAGTTGCACGAACTACTCCAGGTCGTCAATCGAACATACGGGATCATGATCCAGGTATTACATCGTCCCGGAGAGCAATCGTCTGTTGTTTGAGTTGAATTAGCACTGTGCTCTAGCTCATTTGTCTTTCACAGTCGCTGGGGTTTTCTTGTTCCCGCTTGGACGCGTCTATGTCATCACTTTGGTCAGCTTTTTCCTCCCCGCATCTAGATCGGTTTGGGACGTTTTTGACCATCACACAGCTTGCGAATCTCAATATCCGGAAGTCTTTTTCGACGACCGTTATGTCCTCGGGTCCTGGAACGGCGTCCGACGGAGAGCAAAGGCCGTCGACATTGACCAGTTGGAATATTGACGATTCATGCGGTATTCGTGCGTTATTTCACCCTATTTCATTCCATTTGAGCATTCAAATTCTGAACAAAAGATGTCCACCGCACCGTTCACACCTCCGTTCAAGTCGGATGACTTCTTTGACTACCCTAAATCTATACTAAGTTTATTTCTTCAGGTCAGCCTTGAAGATCCTCGGCAACCTCACTCCCCGGGGACGTTCAAACATGTAAGGAACAGTTGCGTGTACCTCATCTGTACAGTGTTGACATTTGGGATGCAGCCTCTTCAAAGCACCGCTATTGATGGCTCTCCGCAGGACATTGAGATGACGAGCAATTATGTGTCCAAGAAACAGCAGACGTTGGTCACTGCGTAATTATATGTCTGCGCAGTGTTTAGTGGCTGCTTACCAAAACAAGTCGAATATGGTTTCTTATTTTAGTTTAAAAATGTATTAACGTCTTACTAGAATATTCTACTACCTTCCGAGTCCTTCAACTGCTGAGAGAGCAACCTCAGGGTGACGAACTATATCACTGAGCTGGGTACAACAGCTAGACTCCCGTATCCCGGATGACCTGGTTACATCACGAACGCTGCTGCCAGAGCCGACTCGAACGAGAATTAATATCGGGGCGATGTTCTGCAAAGGTCCGCAAATATTAAAAGGCCACAGTCGGCCAAAGGATTAGGAAAGCGCAACCTCGCACGCACCATAATTTGCGGGATGGCTGCTCGGAACACGCTGATCGCCGGCAAGGAATCCTGCTTGTTCAAACGCACCACAGAGATGAGGTACAGCGTGATGCTGATGCAGTAGATGGCGCCGGATTCCAATCTGGATTCAGAGCACCAAAAGTGAGAAGTTGGTCATGCGCAGAGATGAAGCCTCGTCGTACATCATGGCGATGACGGTGTCATACGTGCGCGTGATGGAGGGTTCCAATGCGGGTAACGACGTCGCGTCGTACCCACCAGATACGCCCGGCTGCGAGAGAATAAACAGGGTTGAGAGAGAAAACATAGCACAATGAGATTTGAAGATTTACCGGTGAGCGCCATGAGGATCAGGTTCGTCAGGATTATCATTCCAAACAGCCGGAGGAAGCCACGGCGGTCCGAGCCGCCTATTTTATCGGGCTGGGGTGCGCCTATAGAGCCAAGCACTGCGAATGCATTAGTTATGACTGCAGCTACCGGCCGGTATTTCTTACCAGCACTAACTACCAAGGACAGCGTTGGAACGATTACGACTTTTATGTCCCGACCCCAGATGACGTAGCAGCGATGAAGCTGCCAATTCCAAGTGAGGTAAAGAAATACGATGTAATGGGCGCCTTACGAATAGGCCGTCGGTTACTATGCTAATGAATGGTTTGAATTCTGATTCGAAGAGAACGAAGCCACTCACTTGTTAGCGACGAGAAGATAATCACCCACTACATCGAGAACATCCCCCCGGCTCAGCATTCTCGACGCGTGCGCGGCGTCCCCTTGGACCCCGAGGTAGAAAGACCGCCAGGAAAGCACGGTGCCGGCTATTTTCAGTGCGAGATGCACCGCGGCGAATAGGCCCATTGCGCATGTCGTAGCAACAAGCCAGCCTCGACCAGCGCGTATCCAGGTGTGTAGAAGGTATGTTGTATTAAAAAGCAGAACTAGGAGGTTGCCTGTCCGGGAAGAGGAATTTTCAGCGTCCGCTAGAGGCGCTCTCGGTCTTTGAACTTACCAAACAGGAGGAGCTGCGTCTGTGCGTACGTTGTTCAGGATGCTCACACTGAAAAGATAGAGAGCTTACACACGTCCCGAACGTCGACAGGAGCGCGGTGTCATAGTAGGTGGCGAAGAGATGGGCTTCGATGGTGTAGTTGGTCATGGAATGGGAAGAGGAGGCTGACGAATGAAGCAGTAAGCTAGCCCTCGGCTTCTGAATTGGACGGTTGAAGCAAGGGTACGTACGGCATGTTACGGGTCAATAATTTCTCACATTAACTTGGCAGGGTACTTACATGGGCGAAACGGCAAATCCCGCGTTTCGGTCACTTGCTACCCTGCATGCACAGTTACGGACTGCGTAAGTTGCGTAACCCTCAACGTATTGACAGATACGATGTCGATACCGACACCAGGAAGCTCCACTGTTCTTGAAACCGGCGTTCGTTGTACGGACCGTGCCGTGTAATATATCCTATCCTATCCTTGCTTACCCATTGGTCGGCATTGCCGACCAAGGGTTATTGCCGACTCGGCAATTACGCCGGTCAAAACACACCAAGGAGCTTCCAGATGTCAAGACGACCGGTGAGTGTACTGTGAGTGTTCGGTCTCAGAAAAGAGCCCACTGACAGGCCGACATGTCGGAGTAACGCTGAAACCAAGTTGGCCTCTCTGGAGTTAACTCTGCCCGAATCGGGCGTGCGAATTGTGCTGGACGAAGATTACGGTCTTGTACCTTCCTTCTTGCCACGACAGCAGCCATCGGGCCTCGTTCCTAGAGCTGGGAACTTATAAACCGGCAAGTCTTGAGGTCGCGAGGAAGAGCCACCCGCCACTGGGCCTTGTTCGCCTTGGTCGCAATGACAACTGAAAGGTGGGTGAGCCTATTTCTCGAGCGCATGGAATGGTCTGCGATTGAGAGGAGCACACCTCGACGGTTGGGAACTTCAGGGACCAACGATTGAACATAGAGAGAACGAAAGAGGAAACAAAACAGACATTGCACGCCAGTCGCGGACAAGCAGCCACCAAGCGAGTCCCGTACGCTGTAGCCTTCTGCCCTTCCCGATCCATATCTCCAGAAATGCTCGAAGTCTCTGCCCTGTGGAGTCGCGACACAGACCCAGAGGCTGTATATGCCTGGACGCCTGCTCATCTTTCTCTGTTCTTTCGTTCCGGCGCGGACGAGGGGCGTAGAGCAGGAGCGCACCGAGAAGGTACGGAGTAAGGAGTGGGGGCGCGGAGGGGTGGTGTACGAGCCACAGGGCTGCAGAATAATGGAGAGACCGTGGAGGATAGACGTGGACATGGAAGAGAAACGGAGTCGCCTCTCGCGGCGATGCACATCGCGCTCAAGTATGAGGGGTACGCCTAGGCGGACATGACGTGCTAGGGCATTCCATTCATCTCTTGTCGCCCTGCAGCTACCCCCGCGTCACCAGCATAGCTCGTCCCCCTCTCCGCATCCGTGTGTAGATGCTGCTTACATGTATATCCCGCAGTAGCCCCACCCGCTCGTCCCGGCTGCTCCTCCGCCGACGTCGTGGAGGCGGGCGAAGAGCGAGCCCGCACCACCACCACGACAAAGATGTGTCTAAGTCTTGCCTTCGTCCGACGTCCAGGTGGAAGGAGAAGACGCGAAAGACGCCTGCGTATTATCCCCATGGTCATCCTACGATAGGAGCGAAAACCAGGCTACAAAGACAGCCCGCTCCGAGTCGGCCATCCGCAACAAGAAGCAGTAGGCGCCAGCGGCGGTTCCAAAGCAAGGCTGCGCAGAGCAGTCGATGGCAGGGGTCAATCTTGTTCATCACGGCGATATGTCAAGTAGACCGGTCATTTCAGTCGTTTGAGTGGTTGCTTTGAGATGCGCGACATCGATGGCAGAGAAAGCGAGGTGGCTGTGCGTGATGCTGGCTGTGTATCACAATTGTTGATTGCTAACAGCAGCAAGCGGAAGTTGAACAATTCAACAATAAAATGCTATTTCCCACATGCATTCTGCAGCCTGATTGTAATTCCAACGAATGAAGAGGTGAAAGAAAAATACACCACTCCGGCTCGGCCGGTGCGATAATCAATCAGTGGATCATGGACATAAACAGACTGGGATTAACCCAAGGATTACTAGCCTTCTGAGTAACCCCTTTTCCCCAGCTGCGGTAGACCATCTGCGCTGTGCTATGAATGGATATGCCGCACGACATGGACGCAGGACACGGTGTTCGGCGGCATAATTCTCATGAATGTCAATGTTTTTTTCTTTACCCCCGCCCTTCTCGTCAGTCCGCAGGCAGACATTGTTGGACTTTTACCGAAAGATTCGGCTTCAGCAGATCAATCACCCTCGCCGCATTCCGATTCTCACGACACAAAGCGAGTTGGGTCGACCCAAGAAGACTCAAATGACTAGAATGCTTAGCTGCCTCTTGGCTCTGTGCAAAGATGGCACCCACGCAGTTTTGAAGGGCTCGGGCTCGAATCCCCGCGACAGTCCCACATAGATTCAGCCATGAGTTTTCCGTGTCCCAGGTGCGGGGGGATGGGTTTAATCTTATTCTATACTATTGACTGAGGTTACTGACCCGGCCCTGTGATTTATACGCACCGAAACACACCGCGAGCGATCATGTTATGGTCCCACCCAGATATTGCACTGTTGGAGTCGCTGAAGGAGTAGAGGGTTCGATTCTATGCGACGGTATTACGGAATCCATGGATGCGCAATTCAATTTTTTTAGGATGCTTCTCAATACTCTATCGTGACTTTTTCTGCCTTTCAATCTTTCACTGATTTTCCCTCGTATGGCTGGGTGGTCACAAGCTAGCACCAAGCAGAACTTGAGCAGGCACGGCATTCCGCGGCCGATTGAAGGGTCGATTCAAATTATTACAACACCTACCTCCCTTCGAAAAGCTGTCATTGGCCGGTGCGGTCGCCTCCGCGCTGTGTGAGATGTGTTTAATACGAATACATGAAGCACTTGGAGTTAAAATCCCCGCGACAGCGAGATGGAGCGGTCAAAATTCTTTTGCGCTGAAAAGCTTTTCCCTTCGCGACGTGCGCATGCACGAGGATGGGTTAACGATGGGGTCGATCCTATTTCACAGAGTAGGTAAGGTATCGCGCTCCACCCGGATACGGCTGAAATACTTGAATAACAACGAATGTAATAAAGCGATTAAACAACTCAGTATCGTACGGCCTCGGCCTCACTCACACACCTGGCCACACCCACGCCCAGAGGAACACCTCGTATTCTCAGCTGGTCTTGCAGATCTGCTCATCATCCCACCCCACCGCGCCCACGCCCTGCACGACCAGGAGTTGGTTCGTCGGATCCACGGCCTTCTTGATCTCGAGCAGGCGCGGGTAGTTCGTGCCCCAGTTGGCGACGGTGTAGTCCGGGACGAAGATGTCGGGCTTTGGGGTGTGTCAGCTTAGTAGAGCAACAACGAATGATAAAAAGCAGAAGGGAGAGAAGAGGAGATAGAAAGCAACCACAGGACAAGGAGGAAACAAGCACGCACCTCATTCAAATACTGCCCCCCACCGGGCGTGAGGTCTCTCAACGGCTTCAACAGGTCCGAAACTTGCTGCCGAATGGTCTTGATGGTGCTCTGCGGCGTGAGGTCGTTCCATGCGCCAAAGAACGAGACGTCGGAGAGGGAGGTGCGCCAGTTGGGGTGCATCGCGTTGAAGGTGGGCGGGGTGGCGGAGACGATGCCGCCGCCGACGTGCCTGCAGGCGCACAATTTAATCAAAGAGCGGACTGAATGCAAAACACAGTACGCACTGCCCAATACCAGCGGGGACGGACAGAAGGGCCTTGCTCATAATATGGGCCGACTCAGGGTTCTCGAACAACTCGCGCGGCAGCAACCACGAAGCCGTGTCCACCCCCAGGCCGCCCACCACGCCCCCCGTGTAATTGAACCCAACGACGTTCACCGGGTCCAAGATATTCGCGACGAACCAGCTCTGGTAGTCCGGATACGTCGTCGTCGCGTCAGTCTTGATAGTGACACCCGGGATGGCGCGTGCGGCCTGGATGAACGTCCCAAGCGTTGCGTTGCCGTAGGTGGTGTTACCGTTGGGGAGGAGGTACATCAGCGCGAAATACGACCCGTTTTCGAACGGATAGTAGCCCGACCAGCCGGCGTCCGAGAGCGCGGGGAGGGCGGCGTGGTAGGTGTCGAGCAGCTGCACGAAGGCGTCGGAGGTGGCGGTGAGGGCCTCGAAAAAGGACGCGTAGAGCGGAGTGATGGGGTGCGCCTTGTAGACGAGGCGCGTGGAGACGCCGAAGGAGGGTCCGCCGCCGCCGCGGGCAGCCCAGAAGAGGTCCGGGTGCGAGGTGGGAGAGGCGGTGACGAAAGTGCCGTTGGGGAGAACCAGGTCTAGTTCAAGGACGTTGTCCGCACCTGACGGGAAGAGAATCAGAATCTATACGAAATGATTCATTGTAAAACGCACCGAGACCAAGATGGGGCGAGATAATGTTGTGTCCGCCTCCAAGGGGCCATCCTCCCCCTGCACCAACGGAGCCCAGAGCGCCGATTCCACCCGCCACGACGACTTTATTCTTTGCAGCGAAGGCGTAGGTGTCGACCCACTGAATGCCGAGGTCAGAGAAAGAGAAAGAGGAAAATGCAGGTTAATAAACTCACCTGGTTTCCCGGTCCAACCGTAACCGCAGGGACGCCCGCAGACTGACCGGTCTTGTACTTGAAATTCTTAGCGAAAGTGAGGGAAGTGAAATGGTGCGTCCAAATCATGAGCGAGCCGGGCCCAAGGCCCCGCCCGAGGAAGTCGTGTCTGCGAATCGCAATCAATATTATTTTTACATGTTCATCTCAACGGACACGCACCCAGTATTCTTGATGTGGACCTTCAGGTTGCGCTTAAATGCAAATGCCAGCGCCTTCTGCACGTCATCGACGGTGGTAGCGTTCACGGCAACGGCGGGGACGCGGCCCTGGCCACACGCATCGGTGCGGTTCCCGAGGATGGAGCACTGGGAGAAAGGCGTAAACTCCCAGTTGTCGGATTGCTCCGCCCCAGGCTGGTCCGAGCGCCAGATGGAGTTGCCGCTGTTGGTCTGGATAGAGCTGCAAAGCGCAGCGTTGAAGTGTGGGTCGTGGCAGTAGTAGCCCGGGGGGTGGACGTCAAAGATAGGGTGCGAGAGGGTCTCCGAGAAGGTGGCCCAGTCTTTCGCGCTCGGCCAGCAGGATTGGCCGGCAGTGCATTTGCAGGTTCCTGAGGGGGCGGCGGGGGCAGCGCTGGAAGTAGTTGGATGAACGGCACGAGCAGCGGGTTTGGCAAGAGAAGAAACCACCAGCACGGATAAAAGGAGAGATATCCGGCTGAGCATGTTGGATGTCAGCGAAAGAGTTGACTGGGTTGTTCGTTCCCCACCCTTACCTTTTAATGCAACAGCTCCCAACACACAGGTGTGCGCTCGCCAAGCGCCCGCAAACCATTTGATGTTGGGATAACACGTAACATGGTGGATGACACCAACACGCTACACAGTCACTACACACCGGAAAATAAATAATTTCACAGGGTCACGTGCAATGGGAGTGTGTAACTGAATCTCTGAAAGTCTCTTGACTTTAGAAATTCATTCACAGTTTCACGAATGATGGGGCTGAATCTCAGAACTTCAGTTACAGACTCAGTGGATCGTGTGCTGTGAAATTATTCATTTTCCGGTGTGAGTGATGACCGGTGCCGAGTGGATGTGTAAGCTCCGATCAACGCGGGACGCCAGGTTTTGACAGCTCCCGCCACTTTTCGGTTCCCGCCTGGGCGGGCGCACCAGTGCGCCCGGAGGGTACAGGGTAGGGTGTATTCGATTTGTATTAGAACGGGGTTTTTTTTGAATGAGATCCTGGGCAAATGAACCGAGAATCACTGCCCGACAGCCAAAAGATCCTCCAAATTGCGGGTCGGTGAAGCCATCATTTATCGAGACGCGGTGCGTTTCCACCGACAAAATTGTTTTAATCCAAAATACAATTTCCAGCTGTGATGGGATCAAAGAAGAGGTTCAGGACAGCGGCGCTTGACCGCCGCTTGTCGTATTGGCCCGAGCAGCGGCGCATGGATACCTGCGCTCAACAACCGTGGTCCCCGGTCGTTGCAAAGCAAGGGGCTAGGCTCTTACCAGCCGTTATAGCGTGGGAAACAATGACGCGCAAGTATTGTTTGCTATAACGGCTGGTTACCGCTGGTGACGCACTTAGCCGTAACCGAATAGATGCGAAATTCAAACCTCGATCATACCATACTGTACTATTTCGACCAAGTGTTCAGTCACAGGTCACAGCACCCACCGAACTGAACACTTGGTAAAAGTAGTCACAGGTCACCGACACGATTGAACAGTGGGCCGTTTAAAATATTTTTGTAGCTAAAAAATCGAAAAATTCTCCCTGGAATCTCAATTGTATCACTTCAAAACGGCACTTTCACAATTTTTCAAGCAGACAGATCCACAGTACATTAAACAGTGAGTCGAACAACTCTATCATCTACTGCACCCACATGTGTTCGCCGCTGTGAGGAACAGGATCCTTCGTATCCCGCTTTGGATGACGAACAGCTAAGGGGAGATCATTGGCAACAACATCAAGTTCTGTGTCCTCTACCATTCCATTGCACGCCAGATTTCCTTCATCATTGACTGCAAAACCGTCAGGTACTGCGGCGGTACCACCCGACTGAACATGATTAATCAAGCGACAGAAAAATTGCTTGTATGGGATCGTCGGATTGATGACAATCTGATGCAATAATTTACGCATCGAAGCGCGATTCCATCCATGATGCGCAATCTCAAATGAACATTTTGACAAATGAACACTTGAAAATAGGTGTCACAGGTCCCCGAGCCCGATGAACTGATGGCAAATGAACAGAGGTGGTCACAGGTCACAAGGCGTGAACACTTGGTCGAAATAGTACAGTACTGTACTTTTTCCTTCAAATCGGTAGTCACGCGTCACGCACCCTCTGTCGATCACGAAATTCGGTCGAGGTCACGCGTCACTCGGCCCTCTGTCGAACCTCCAAGCGGTCACGCAGGTCCCCAAACTGCCCAAAAAGTGCAAAAAAGACGAAAATTTCGGTTCAAATGCTGAAATTTTCGAGGTGTCACGCAAAAATTCGGCCGCTGCCGAAATGTGGAATAGGTAAAATGGGTCACGCGTCACACCCCCTGTCGATTTGAACGAAAAAGTACAGTATTGGGCTATCTCCGGCTTACGGACCGACATCAAAGTGTCCTATTTAGCCGGTTTCGCTATCGATTGTGTACTTTCCCTACTCCACCGTCATGCCTGCTCAATCCAAGGCCCAGAAAACTCCGGGAGTGATCCTAAGCCCCCCAAGAAATATAAGCATGTCCGAAAATACAAGGCAGAAGAGATCAACATTGATCTCCTGTTTCGGCGAGCTCACGAGATCCTGTGCGGAAAACCATTCAAGTATCAGCTAGAGATTGCGGCAGCTGTGCTTCAGGGAGAGGATGTAATCATTGATGTTGGAACTGGATGCGGGAAAACCCTCTGTTTCACATTACCGCTCCTCTTGAGTGTCGAAGACATTTCAATGATTATTTCCCTGCTCAGTGCTCTTATGACAGATCAGGCAAATTTTTTCTCTGTTTTTTATTGTATCAATTCTCACTCTTCATTAGGCTACCTCAGCCAAAATCCCCACAGTTGCTGTGTGCAGTGAAACCTTGACTCGGCTGGGTGAAGACAAAGTGTATGAGGTAAGCAGCAAGCAATATACCATGTTATTAAAGAGATCCCTCGTATCAGGATGCGACTGTTTGGCTTTCCCATGCCAGCGCCGTGCCCTAATTTGGGTGTCAGCCTGCACGCCGGAGCGGAGCGCAGGCATGTCTTGTCAGATTTATAAAGACCGTCACCGATCAATGACAGGATATTGTGTCTGGGAAATTTCGGCAGGTCATAGTCTCCCCAGAGATTGCAATATCAGCAGCATTTCACAAATCTGCACTCTCAAAGCCGCAATTCACAAGCAAGCTTAGATGTGTTGATGAAGCACACTGTGTTAGCCTCTGGGGAGGTAGTTTCCGACCTGACTACGCCAATCTCGGTGTACTCTGTGGACACATACCAGCCAATGTTCCATTTGTTGTGGCTTTTGCTACGCTCCCAGAACATATTCTGGATGATGTTCGTGTCCCCAGCGAAAATCCCCAGACGCAGATGAGGGTGGCGGTGGTACCGTTACTGGGGTTTTTCGTTCAAATCAACAGTCACAGGTCACACACCCCTCTGTTGATGTCAAACTTCGGTTGTGGTCACGAGTCACAGCGGTCCTTGTCAAACCTGCCGCTGGTCACGGCACGTCCAAAGTTGCCTGAAAGACGCAAAAAAGCGAAAATTTCCATGGGATTTGTCGAAATTTTGGGGGGTGTCACGCCAAATTTTTGCTGGTGTGAAAATGTCAAACTTGAAAAAAGGGTCACACATCACTCCCCCTGTCGATTTGAATGAAAAACCCCAGTATCAAAGTGGCTGGTCGAACCAACCCGCTGCTGTGTGACCTGAAATGCGAAGTGCAAGTTATCCCAAATAATCATGAATATATGGGTTTTTGCAATTTGCGAACTTTGGCCAACTGTTCCTGGCCAAGGGTCTTGATTTTGCACAACAGCGAGTAACCCGATGAGAACCCCAACCAGGATAAATCCGATAGACGCTAGTAGCTCGTGTGTTCCCCGAGCAGTAGGACCAACTGTATGGTATCCTCCCTAGGGACCATATATTGTAGGTCAGGATGTGAGGTGGAACCCAGAACAAGTTGAAGAGGGTATGCTATCCATTCAGGTATAAAACCCGGGGTGTGGACACAACCTGCAATACAATGGATAGGAAGCGGATAGGATGGAGACAATGCCTATGTCAAGCCAAGGTAGAAGCCTGAGATTAGATGAGGTAGAATCTACTGTACATGGAGATTGTACTGAGTTTATATAGGCTTCGAATAAATTAAAAGCGATCACGGATAGTCGCAATCAGTTCCTGTACCACAGCATTAAAGAGTGTTAATGCTGATACTCCTGGACTCCTTTGTGTCCATTTCCGTAGCGTCAGAGGACTTAGGGGACCAGACGTTCAGGTTTCCTAGTCCTTAATGTTGTTGTCTCCATTGGTTGAAATCCTGATTAGTTTGCAACCATTCATGCACTTCATGTATGCCTCTGTGTCAGCTGTGATGCGTCTGGGGACTAGGATTAATCTGCACAGGTTCCGTAGTCCCTAACATCTTCTGTATCCCATGGTGCAGACCCCGATGGGTCTGCAGCTTTAGAATCTGTGGTTGGGTTTCAACCATGTGAAGGCCACGTGATGGTGTTATGAGAGTCCCGTGCTGCTAAGATGTGTCTGTATCCATACAGATGCATCACATAAAAAAGTAGAACCTGGGTGATTCATGACATTTGGTACTTGGAGGATTTTTTCATTTGTGGTTTGCACGAGCATACACAAAACCATCGCAAGCACCTGGAAATCATGGTTAACTGATGATGAATACTTCAAGGTAAACATACAAGGGTCTTATCCTTTCTTCCACCTTCGGGAACGGATTTGCCACCATGTGCAAGCAGTTTGAGCAAATAGCACAAGGTAGGTGCATAAAATTCGGTGTCTGCAAGGATTCTCTTGAGGGAGAAATTATTGAGTGTCTTGCTCACAGATTGACCCTGCGGTGGTCTCAGGTGTTGCACAAGCTTTGCACTCTCCTTGGCCAAAATTTCACCAGCCACTCTGCGGATCCAATGTGCGACAATGGCAGGCTGGTTGGATTGAATAGAGTCCAAGAGTTCCTGCCCGTGAGTTATGAGCATTTGGGACACTTGGGATGAGTGATGCTGATCCTTTGTTGTCACTAGGTCATCCAGAAATTCGTCAAGCGAGCTGTATCCAGCCTCTTTAATGCTCTGAGGGACCTCCCCAACAAGATGCTTGGAAGTAGCCCACTGCTCTGGCCTCCTCCTCATGCTCCAGAATGGCAGCAGCCTCCGCTTGTGCCACTGCCTCCATCTGCTGCCATTCCTCCCAAACTCTCCATGCCTGGGCTTGGGAAGCCTCTGTAATTGGCTGTGCAATGCACCGCTGCTTCTTCTGAGGTGGCCCAGACATGTTGACAAATTGTAGGCCATTATTTTCACCTCCCTGCTTCTGTTTCCTCATCAGAAATCCCGCCTTTCAGGGCAGTAAATTGAGCAGGGTTTATGGCCAGAAAAGAGGCCAGAAGGGAGCCTGATGTTGGTAGAAGGTCCAGCCAAGAGATAGAGATGTGCTGAGGGTCAGGGACTTAACTGAGGAGGTATCACTGTGTGTTGCACTCACAAAAACAAATAGCCAACATCCGATTCCATATTGGGTACCAGCAGCATTTCCTAGTATGGTATGATCGGAGTTTAAATTTCGCATCTATTCGGTTACGGGTAAGTGCCACCAGTTATAGTAACTATTACTTTGCTTGCTGGTCAATAGTCCCTCTACCATAGAGGCTGGTACCGAGCCTAGCAAGGGGCATCGGATCTGTCAGAAAATCTAATTGGGTCGTTATTTTTCAAAAACACCTACTGTATATATTACGAGTACTGTAGTAATCTGACCAACTGTTCACTGGGTGTCACCCGTCACTAACAGTGTTTACTGGGTAAGGTGTTCATTTGTCAGCAATCACAAGAGAATTACTATATATGGTAGTCACCAGACCGACTGGGATTACTACAGTACTGTACTTTTTCATTCAAACAAGTGGTCTGTGTACTAGCAAGGATGCTAGTAACAACAGAAGTGCTAGTTGCTTCCTGTCGTATAAATACTGGTCATAGGAAATCACAAAAATAGCCCTAGATGCTGTGCATTTATATTACGCCATTTCAACGGACCTCTGCTTCACTCCGGAATTATGATGCAACACAACCATTGATGAGCAGCGTCGCTTGATCACCGAATCTGTCAATCACACCTGTTTGCTTCCGAATTTAACCGATGTTTTCTAATTATTCCTCAACATGCTATTTCCATGGGACATCCTCCCTCCATATTTGACACCTTGTATACCTGTGCCGCAGTCCTAACAACAAATACAAGTTTGTACAGCAAGAATGATACAAATGCATTACTTTTGGTATTATTGTTCTGCCTACCTGACACTCTTATGTCTTTGTAGGAATGAAGGCTTTCTTCATTATTTACTTAGTAGTCTAGGAAAGTGGTTCAAACCAAAAAAGTTGAAGTTGAACAAGCCAAAATGGTTGGAACTAAAAAAAGTGGTTCGAATCAAAAAAGTTGAGGCTGAACAAGACAAAATGGTTCCAACCAAAGAAAGTGGTTCCAACCAAAGAAGTTGAGGTTGAACAAGGCAAAGTAGTTTGAACCAAAAAGTTGAAGTTGAACAAGAAAAAGTGGTTTGAACCAAAAAAGTTGAGGTTGAACAAGACAAAGTGGTTTGAATCAAAAAAAGTTGTCTTGTTCAACTGTTTGAAACACTTTGTCTTGGCTTGAAGCACTCTCCTAGACTGCTAAGTAAATAATGAAGGAAGCCTTCATTCTTATTGACCTATTGACCAGACTGAGATATATCACACATGGTTCGAACCAAATGGTTAGAAACATTTACATTCCAATGTTAACATTGGGAATGTAACAGTTTGAACTTGAACCCTGCGGCTACTGTTGTATCTGCTCCTGCTCTCGGATGCCCCGTCAGCATATCACCGCTGGAACACTTGGGCGACTCCACTGAGTGCTTGAAGAATTTTACGAGAAATACCCAACAGCTCTGAAGGAGACCGCACATGGGTGGAAGTGGGTCATCACTGGGCAGGACCTGTGGAACAAGAAGCAACTTCGAATGTGAAACCCGAGGCGGGGTTCACTTAGAGGGGGGATAATGTCATGAACTGTCTTTTCATTTTACTTCCAGAACCCAAACAAACCCGAACAACCCGATCATTGATCAGATCAACTATCTGATCAATTGAACCAGGATACCTCTTCGGGATTCCAAACGGTTTTCGATTGGTTCCCGACCCTTGGGTTCCCGATTGCCTCCTTTGTGTTCATATACCTCCTTCATTTACCTTGCATTAATCTTGTCCGTTTCTCTTGGACACTGTACCTTAGCTACAGCCCCTGGGGGGATTTAGTATATAAACTGTAGTTACTTTCCTGTACTTTACACTATTCTAGTCTAAACTCCAGGCTTATTCATTGGAACTCTTTGTGCTTCAGTTGCCCTCATCATCTCAGAACCCAGAATCTGCTCTGTGCTGACAGCATGGGGGATTGTCCCTGGGCCTCATCAATCATGTCAGTTAGCCTTGATGTGAGGGTCGTTGATAAGCACGGGATTTGTCCACCCATGAAATCTTCGCTTTTTCGCGTTTTCATCACAAGACATGTGCCGGGCTAACGCTCCAGAAGCATCAGTACTGAGGTTCCCAAGTAGCTGGCAGGGCAGGAACCACTGAGTAACAGATGGGAACGGGGAGGAACACTCTGAAACCATTGGCATGTGCTCGCTCCGAAGCCTGTAGGAGATGTGTAGCCCAACAAACAAGTGGAACATGAAGTCTACTCTATTTCCATTCATGGAACTAGACGGGGATGGACTGGAATCCTGTTGTGGTGTGTTGGGCATCAAGCACGTACCGCATTCTGATCATATGATCAATAGAAGGGGCTGGGAACATCACATCTTGATGGTTCCACGCCGTCCTGGGCATTCTGGATAAGGGATGGTCACTAAGAGAGGGTCCGATCACTTGGACCTACACTCGTCGGCTCCTGGAACAAGTACCCATACTGGGAAGTACTTCGAATGTGGTATCCCTGAAAAGCTATGGACTGGGAGCTTCGGTTCTAGACGCTCTGGTAGACAGGAAGGCACTGGCATTAGAGGGAATGGGCTATCAAGTCGGGATCAGCATAGGATGTTGGTTGTGATGGGCTGGGAACAGTCTTACCAACCATACATGTGCACTGGATCGCACCAGAATGGTGTGCTCGACAAGGGCAGCCAATAGAAGGGCTCAGATACCCAATTCTACAACGGATACACGGCAGTCAGAGGGATGCACAGACTATATTACTCATTTCTGCTTGTTCTTGGTCTTTGTCATGTGTTTCAGAACTTTGTATTTAGTAGCAGGGGCATCTTGGACGACCTGACGGAATCACCCCACGGCTAGTAGGCGGAAACACTTGCGAATTGGGCAGATACCAGGGAGTTTGAACAAGGTGTCTCTTAGAATTCATCTTGGCTTGGAATCTTTTCTTTTGTGATTGGTATCCTTGGGATCCGACTTTGCCGTTCATCTGGAAGAGTCTGAAAGTGACTGGAACTGTTGGGATTGTGCTGAGTACGCACTTGGTTGTTTGGGTTGTGTTGTAAAGAGCTTGGGATTGGAACCCACTACTGTCTGTTACTGTTTACGCTTGGAATCGGCATCCACCTCGCTTTGGAGAACCCCAGCAACTTGTTCTCGTTTGTTTCTCATAGCTGCAAAGCTTTACATCACCGTGCTACTGTGCTTCCTGTTTGTTTGAGTCTATTCTCGTTCAATCAGATCTAGCCAGAACACTTGCACAGCAAGGGTTCCATTCACATTGACACTCTCATTGCATTCCACTAGCTTTCCTGTCTGTTCCGGTTCCATTCCGGTTCACTCAGATCAAGGCTCAAGTACTTGGACTCCATTCCAAGGACTTCTATAAACAACACAACGCTCTCTCCTCGTTTCCGAGGTCTATACCATTCCCTGCAACCTTTTATAAGGCCCTGTACCAGGGTCTGATACTCGTCTGTGCACGTCTCAAGCACTTCCGTTCTGTTCCAACACACTTCTGTGTGTAGGTTTGGTTGGTGTTTTCTTGATAGGTTCAGAGCACATCAATCATCGTATCTTTCGAGCAGCTAGATCTGCCCAGTGATAAGCAGGCTATCTGGCCTTGCCTGGAATCTTGCTAATGTTGGGATTCCTGTGCATTACCAGGTTAGATGTACATCTCCCGGATTAACATGAGTCCCGAATGGTTAATCAGGCAAATCCTGTATGAGGGCTTAATCAGCCTGCCTGAGAGAACATTAATCAGAACCTCCCATACTGATTAAGGCTCGATTCAATGGGTTTAATAATAGAGTCCTTATAATCACTTGATTAAGGCTCTGTGGGGCCAACAAATATCCGGGAACTTAAACATCCACTCTGAAGAACAAGTGTCTATCAGCAGAGATAGATCTGTGGGATTTAATCACCTTGTTGTGGTTGATTTGGACTATTCTGGAGATGTGTCTGGACACATGATAATCACCAATCAATGTTGCTATCCCAATATGGGTTCTTGACCTGGGCAAGGCTTCATCACTATATATCTGAACAACTACTGGGCGGTTCGGGGAGATTAGGGTATCTACAGAAAGCTGATACCCAACGCTCCTTGAATCTGAAGGTGTTAATCGAGGGACTTTGACCATTAATTTGGTCCAGCCCCATTACCGTCCCAATTTGGGTTCTTGGGTTGATCAAGAATTGATAAGGTTATATCTTGGGAACCACTTGGTGGATCAGGGAGTTCTGGGTATCCACAGAAAGGGGAGAACCAGTGCTTTCCGAATCCAATGGTTCGAGGTGCAGGACAGCACTATTTGGCTTGAGAGTTCAGTCGAGTCAGAGAAACAATCGGAAACAAGGAGTTAAATTGCAGATCTATAGCTTACCCACATAGTGTAATTAGAGTAGTGTAAGCGTAAATATACAGTATATAAGGAGGGAAGTCTTAGCATGTACGCACTACTGCAGTGGTGGTGGCACAGGTGCTAGATCTCAGTCTCATAAAGAGACTTGGATCTAGGACTTGTGGCACTAACATTGGGGTGGCACAGGAGCTAGGTCCTGGTCTCAATTAAGAGACTCGGATCTAGGGCTTGTGTTACAATGCTTAGTCTGTGCTTGTGGTCCTGGACTGGTTCTATTAAGAGCTTTGCTTCGTTTGCACAATGTGATTAATATGTCTTGCCTTTGGTGGAAGTAAAACACATAATTTGGGATCGTGATTAAGATGTGAAGGGATTGAAATTCGGATTGAGAACACAGTACCACTACAGTAGTCTTGGAAGGCCTACTGTCTCGATATGTAGGGGAGCAACCGACCGAGGACCGTGACATACCTGTTGCCTCTTTTTCAGGCAATGGAGGCCACCGTGAGCGTGACCATTGCCTCAGAAGGCAACAAGATAATTTTTCTTCCCGCCGAAACAGACCAAATACGGGATTTTTAGCACTTATCTAGTGCTTCTCAAAGAGAAATACTGGTTTCGTGACTTTCTCGACCTATCCCAAGGCCAGGAATTTTTTTCACCAATGTCACGATTTTTTCGAAGCAACCAAGCTCACCATTACCATGATAAAGGCAACACAATGGACAGTCCGTTACCATGACTGTTGCTCCCCTACACATAGAGACAGTATTATTTGGGATTATGGGATGGTTGAAAGGGACCTTAACATCAGTAGCCTTGGAAGGCTTATATTTGGGATTATGGAACAGTCAGAATGGACCTTGAACAATTTGATAGCTGTTCCAGCAGCCTGACACTAGAGATTCCACTAGATATCTAGCAGCTCAATAATGTATCTAGCGCCCTGATAAAATTTCTAGCAGCTCAATGCAATGCTGCCCTTAAAATCGACCCTAAAGTCATGGTCTGACTCTGTAGATATCTGGCAGCTCAATTAAGTATCCAGCCACTCAATAGAAATCCAGCAGCTTGATACTAGGCAGCTCTCAGAGCCAGCGCTAGAGTCATATCCTGATTCCAACTTTATATATCCTGACTCCAACTTCATCTGTCTGACTCTAACTTCATTTCTCTGACTCCAATTTCATCTGTCTCTTCTTTAATAGTCACAAGACCAATCTGAGACCACAGAGAGTGGTAAATCAATGATTCTGCTTAGTTCCTGGTTGGTGCACCTCCAGCATGCAAGACAGTGGTTTACCACCACTGTCCATAGCTCAGTGTTGAATATCATAGTCAGGCCACAACAGCCTTTTGGGCTGCCTTGTCAACTCCACTCAACTTTTCATAATAGACAGGTTGCGCAAAGCCGCATGCGGCTTTTTCTCTTTTCATTCTGGTGGTCCAGGGAATGTTATACAGCAGTGATGTGATGTTCAGAGCAAAAGAGCACAACCCCGCAGGCGGCTTTGTGAGCCACGTGTGGCTGTGGCACAACCTGTCTAATTGGTTTGTTACACTGACTTTCAGCCATCAATAGTGTAGTCTACCACCCCAGGGAGGGCGTACTCTCATAAACTAATGCCTCACTTCTGTCTACTAATAGGTTCAAAATGAAATAAAAACTGGTGTTTTCATACATAAATTTGTATATGCCCTATCACCGCCCCATCCTGCACAAAGAGCGATTGAAATTGTTGCACATCTGTGGAATTGCAGGGTGTGGTCCTGGACGCAGCTATGCATGGACACAGCTGTGGTGTGAGGAAAGTGCCGGTGCCATATAAAAACTTGAGAGAATCTTCTGGGCGGGTACCAGGCAGATCTCTGATGGTGAGGGAGGACGAGGGGTGCTGGCGTACTGGCACAAAAGGATGTAGTGACAGGGTGATGTTGCTGGATGAAGAAGAAAAGATGGGCGACATGCAAGTGACATATGGATGGCATGTGCCTGCATTCCTCCAAGTGTACAGTTACTCCAAATAAGTGACCGGTCATCCATCCGGCCCCACCTGAAGTATTGCGAGCAGGTTCTGGAACCTGCACTTCTACCATTTTTCCTAGAGATGCCGGAGAGGGTGCCTAATCTCTTGTTTCAGTAAGACAGTGCATCTGCTCATCGTGCCAAGGCCATGTCTGAATGGTTTATGGCTTACAACATTCCAACTTTCCACCATTCCCTGTCCTCTCCAGATGTCGGCCCTATTGAGCTGGTCTGCTTAGTGCTCAAGGAGCACATCCATGCCTGTCCCATCCAGCCTACAAATTATCTAGAGCTGCAGCAAGCAATATTCGAGGCATGGGATGCAATTCTATCAGCAGACACTGACATTGTGATTGATAGAATGCCAAGAATTCTTGATGCTGTTATCGCGTTCAATGGTGGACACAGAAAGTACTAGCAATGTAATATACCTCTATCTACCTCTCTGCACAATTTTCATTTGTTTCCTGATCTCCTATAAACAGTTGAAGCTGCTGGAATTACATGACCGGTCACTTATTTGGAGTAACTGTATACACATGCCAGGTGTTGGAATTCGGCCTTAATGCACAGTGACCCTCTGCAAACGCGCAGAGGTCTCAATTCAAAAGCTACGGCTTAAATACAAAACGAGGGAGTCATACGGATATAAGGAGAAATGTAATATGACTCTGTCTGAGTCAGGGAGAGTCAGTATGAGTCCGTATGAGTCAAGTCAGAAGATGAGTCAGAAGGAGTCAGAAAGAAGCCACTGATGTAATGTCACATTGTGACCATATGGCGAATAGGCAGTGCATTGGTGTTTCGGTTGTTACTCCAACACCAGGAGCTATATGCCTCCCATGCCCTTCAAGGCAAGGCAGCTAGCCGCTCGCTTTCCCCAGCACTGAGTGCTTCTGCCCTACCTCCACTCCTCCAGCCCTGGTGAAGCCCTTGCAGTGGGCTCCATTGTGATGCAGGTTGTTTAGACCTCCCCAGGCTGGAGGTAAGCGCACACGGACATGTGTCCGGTGCAGCTAAGGTAGATGGGAGGCACCATTGGTGCAATACTTCAAGGGAGGCGAGAGTAGCTGTACAGTTACTCAGCTATTCAGCGGGTCTGGGGGTGATAAAGTGCTAGTCTTCCTCAGTTCACATGTAGGAGTGAGTATCAGAAAGATATTCACGTTATGTAATTACTGATCATGGAACAACTAGCTCTAGAACGAACTATATACAAGTCCACCTTATACTAGGTAGGGGTCGTTATGTAGTGGCACTCAGCCGCATCCATTGTCATACACCGTCACAATGAGCGAGTTTTCAACTACAGACCTTCAATGTTGTTGTTTTTGTGAGCACAGATGTATAAAAGTGAACATCTATCATGGACCTCTCGCCGTTGACAAGGAAAAATAACCTTCCACACCCCTATGCACCAGCGGGGGATCGAACCCCAATCATCGTTGAAGTGCTACGACACAATAGTTCTATCGGCGGGTGTATCTTGGCTGTTACCCGACCTTCATCAAGTGGTAAACAGCAAAGTTGTGGTATGAGCCTGGAAATTCTCATTCAAATTCAATACCAACTTGAACTTGAACATAGCTGAGAAATCCACCCCAACCATAAATGCCTAGTCTCCATAGTCAGACCATTGAACACGGAGCAATGATCCATTCCAATTGCTCTGGAGAATCATGTCTGCCCCCTTACCAAGATGACACCAGGGAGTTTCGCCCCATACACTGTTGAAAACCTCTGCGCCAGCTGTCTCCCAAGGGTGTACCATCCCTTCCCCACTTTGCTTTGTCGGAAAAATTTAAACAAAAAAATAAATCACTCAACCTTCAAACAATGCACCGGCAGGGAATCAAACCCTGATCCGCTGGTGTACAGTATCAACGAGTGTGCCACACACCACTCAAACTAAACTCCCAATACTCTACCGTAGAAATGACTCGGTCCATTCACCAATATAGTAATAAATAATGTCCACGCTGCTTTCTTTTCTTCACTGTTAGACTCGGCAGCTGCATGAGGAATTCGAGACATGTGATGTTCAATTTTTGGTTGTCGACATTCCAATACCAATGGTGTGTGCATACCGGAACCAACAGGACAACGAATGAGAAGCTACTTGACCGGATAAGCAGTGTGCTCTAAAAAAAACGGGCAGTACTTTTCCCCGTGAGACTTCTGGTTCAACTTTGCGGGTTACCCACTTCCTCGATATTATGAATCGAGTTGTGCTTGACTGTGACGCTTTTCACCGAGACAAAATCAGGAAAAGGGTATCGGTCACTCTCGAGTCGTTCAGTGCTTGCTGGCTGGTGTGCACTGTGCATATAGACCGCATCACGAGTCTGGGGAATCAAGGGCTGGACGCGATTTCTTGCTCCAGAAATCTTTCAACCCAGCTGAAGTTCCGGCATAGGCTGCCGGATCAAAGCGTAACGCGGACAAACAACGGCTACGATTGGGAAGGAGTGGGAATCATCCCCGAAGACTTTGAAGGAATGGTTTATAAAATGATTTGCAGTGTCCAGAAACTTGCTGGGAAACTGATCTCCATCATATTTCCAAACCAAGACTCTATCTCACATTGTGATTACTTGTTGCCTTGCCCTACTGAACTCTTCTGTAGAGACCTCACAAGCCCGATCAGCCTTGATTTCTTAATATGAACTATGAATCTATGATAACTCTATCGCGTGTATTACAGACAGGAAAAAAAAAATAACATTGTCCGTATCCTTTCTCAGGCCCCCAGTGCCTCAAGGCGCAACCTACATTGCTGCTGCCGGTGATCAACACCCATCTCGACAGAACCTTGCAATACAACGCGAAAGAGGGCAAGAGCGGTATCCTGCTCGCCCCATCCGGCGAGTATGTCGGCCAGTTGTTGGAGGGACTGATATGTGTGCCACAGATTTTTGCTCTTCCGTGCAAGAGCAAAATATGTGCAAGCCCACATAAATGCACCCTCAAGGTCCGATGGGTCATATTGTTTGTCACCGAGTTTGTCTAGGCACTTGAACATGATGTAGACAGCATTGGACTTTTGAGCAGATGCAAAGCATCGCAACTGATCCTCCCTTCCGCCGTCACTGCCCAGGGACATGCTCAAATGGGCGTTCATTGTATTTGCAAACATGATACCGTATTGCCAGTGTAAAAGTTCCGATGTTTGTTTTAGATCGGCTATCTGTTGCTGGATCGTGTGAGACTCATTATATCCAAGGATGATTTCAATCTCCACAAGGCAGAGGGATGCATGCACATAGTAGCGTGGAGAGTTCCCTGGCGAAGTTTGCTTCACCATCGACTGACGGAGCTCGTACGCCTTCCCATATTGACCCTGGTGGAAGGCAATTTCTGCGGGTGGTATCCAAAACAGAGACGTCGCGATCTGAGCCTTGAAACCCGTGCGCAATCAGCAACTGACGTGCCGATTCGCATAATTCCAATGCATATGACAAGTTTCCGAGTGCCACAACTGCATGAGCCTCCCGGATGGTGCAGGTCAACTCAAGGAGTACCGCCCCTTCTTTCCTGGCCTCCAATTGTCCTCTCTGTGCATATTTCATCGCCTGATGGTATTCCCCGAGTTGGTGTGCTAGGCTGGCAGCATCGGCGAATACCGGCGCTTTGGGTATATCCTCGTTACCAGGACTTGTTGCAGCAATCAGAGACATTCGGGCCTCGTTGAATTTCATTGCCTTGCGGATATCACCTGCCCTGCAGTAGTAGGTGACAACACTCGCGCAGAATAGAGCTGTGATAGCATACGTTAGCAGTTGACTACAACTGGCCACAAGCATCACCTTGGTTTCGCCGATCGTTTGCGGAGACAATCTCTTCCAAGGTTTCCTGAATCAACTTTTGGCCCTCAGCAGCCGGAACCGGGGGCCCTGAACATGCCAAACGTAGCATTAAATATCTCCACCGCAGAATCCTGTCGCCGGAAGTATCAATGAGTTTTGGGACCAGTGGCAGCAGCCTGGAGCTGTCAGATATCAACATCCTTTCAGAAAAAAGCTTCAGAGTAACCATGCTATGTAGCACTGGTGTTCCCAGGAAGCCCTCAGTCTCCAGGGCGTACGTGGTCAAACTGTTGATGTTGCCCACATTTTCTTTGAGCTGAGAGACGAGGTTGCGGCCAGGAACTTGTTGGTGGGTGTCCCATAGGGCCAAACACTTGTGCCAGTAGTTTTCGATAGGCTCTATGAGACCCTTGTCGGGAGGGTATGCTTGCCTCATAAACTCTCGAATTGGACTCAGAGTCTTGAGTCGTCCATCAAAGTCTATATATGCCAGAGAGGTGCGGAGCAGTATTGATTTCGCGTCCAGCACGGACGACATTGGGATGTGCAGAGAAAGGATTTCTCGGTCCCGGAAACCATCAGGGAGGACGGAGAGAATCCCCAGAAGCTTGAGAGCCGTAGGTCGTGATGTCATGCGCGGACTTGTCAATGAGATAATAATTGATTTTTCAAGATTCGAGTCCTTTCCGTATCCTTCCGAGAGGAGGCCTGTTTTCTCGTATTTCCAACGAGATAGCGCATCAGAGTAGCCCTCCGAGGCGGTGACACTAGCCATGAGACTAATGGCTAACGGCAAATGTCCGGTCAATTCCAGAATTTCGTCCAGAAGTACTTCATCTCCCGGAGATGGACTGTCTGCGATATCGATGAAAGTTTGACGGCTCGCGGTTTGGCTGAGAGGTTGTAGAGGAGGAACGAATGGCCTATTCCATCTCACCCCAGACGGTCTCTCTGCGCCCCGCAGCGTGATCTGTTCCATTGAGCTCGAGCGATGTTGCATTTGAATAAAAGAACTCACCAGCAAAGCCACCTGGGGTACACCCGATAACTGCGACAGGAATTCTTCAACCGTGCGTCTATTCTCAGTGGGCTCCCACACGGTCTCCAGATTGTCCAACACAACGATGGTGGGACCAGTGTTCGACAAATGGTGGATAATGGCATCGACGGGCTGCCGTGAGGGCTCGAGGCCGAGATGGAAGCTAACGGCATCAATCAGTTGGGGCGTTCCGTTCGCCGTATCGCATTGGACAAAATATTGTTTGTTATATTTTGAAACAATATCCGGGTGATAAAGAACAGCAGTTGCCAGCGTGGTCTTGCCTATGCCACCGGGGCCGAGAATAGGAATTCGGGCTGGTTGAGCCATAAGAAGTTCCACCACTGCCCCAATTTCCTTGTCTCGTCCGTGAAATATCTTGGGCTTCGCAGGTAGCATCGGGAGAAGACTGGCGCTAACATCATGCATTTAGTTGACTTTACAATGGAAATGAAATGAGAAGTGGAATTTCCACTCACCTGCTGTGATTGGGCGTACTTCCATTCAGCTGACACCCAGTGATTAATGGCATTCTGCATCGAGAGGATGGCCACCTACGGAGCTTGAGTATTCAGATCCGCTATATTCTTCAAGCATCAAAAGCACGTCGCGGTGGCGCTGTGCAGCATCAACCTCCATTGCACTGACCCAGCGGCAAAGATCAACCCATGCCCCCAGCTAGAAATCCGCGATTGTCATTTCAATTGCAGAAACACAAGTATGCAACCAACCTTGTAGATCCCGAGATTCTGTTGAACCTCAAGTTCACATTTCTGCAATTCTAGCGCGATCTCGCTTTGCTTGAAAAAGAGCTTAATCTTTCCAAGTCGAAGGTGAGAACGTAAACAGCCGTGTATTTTCTGCAGCGTTCTAAAAGTGCGCTGATCAGAGGAGACCAACTTTTTCGGCTTGATAATGAAACCCACTCCGCAAATCTGCCCAGGATGCCCATCATTTCTACTGGGATGTATAGGACAGTGAGGCAAGAGTGGATGATGAGACACTCGAATTGATGTATCAAGTCCACGATCCGAAGGTAGACTTTTGTGTTCGCGTTAGTTTTTGCTACCTGAATTAAGTTTTATATTGTGGGTGCAGGGATATTTTTTTCAAGCTTACAATCAAACCCTTAAATATGAGCAAGCTGACGATCACAATAGGCTGCAGAAATGGAATTTGATGTGAATTTGCGACTGTCTGCAAGGCGTCTGCGGTGGCTGTGGCATACTCGAGCAGGGTCGGGGCCAGGGCCATAATCCCGCCCATGTGGGCCGCAGAAGGTCCTATTGATTGGTTACCAAGCAGGGGGTTTCGAACCGCAGGCATGATGGAAGATTGCGGCAGTAGATGCGGGGAGAACACGAAAGCTATCGGTGTGAGCACATATATGCCTTCCGGAATTCTGCAACGACATCGTGGAACAACTTTGACTGCGCCCGCCATCGTTGTTGGCAGAAGCCCCATCCAACGCTGACATGACTGCTGCAAACGATGGTTACCCTGAAATCTGACGCTCAGATGGACAATGTGACTGCTAGGCAATCAGTTCAAATTGACGTTGAATCTGGGACGCAACATCTACCTCAAGCTATGCCATCATTCGATCGAAATCATCACACGAGTAAGAATAGAAATGACTTGGGATTGGGCCTCTTCGAGGCGGGTGCTGGACCTTTAGGTAGGGGGTAAACACTAAGTCAACATTCTCACAAAATACACACTATACCAGCTTTTTAGCCTGAGGCTCAACAAATTATTTCTTGATTTGAAGAACTTGAGACCATTACATTTGAAATACTACCATTCTCTAATGCAATGAACATGTTATCTGTACAAGTGGATAAGCAATTGAGAAGTATGCGGGTTCAGTGCCCGAAAATTGGCAGAATTGCCAATGGAGCTTCAGATCCACAAAAGATGGGGGCTTCTGCACTGGGGCATGATCCCTGCTTTACGACCGTTTAATCTGTTGCACCGAACTGTTTTCTAGAGGTCAAGCCATTGGCCTGGACTAGTGAAAGTCGCAAACAAATGGGGCATTTTCTTTTGCAAGCAGCCATTGCACCCGAATTGATAAGGCAAAAGCTGTCTGTCTGAGTGAGAATTATGCAAAAAGTCTTGTCAAGTTGTCCTGTCCCCCTTCTAGGCATAAGCATGACAACACAAAGATCGAGTCAAATAATAGTAACCACTGAGGGAACGGAGTTCTGAGCAGGTAAACCATTCAATAGATGCTAATGGTCCTGTTTTACCAAAAAAATTGGGGGAGAGACTTGAAAAATGCCGTTGACCTGTGCAACCCGGAGACCCGAATTGAATTTTTGTTTTAAACCCACTGTCAGAACCTCTACAATTTCAGGTCACAAAGTTGAACCAGTAACCCAGTTACCAGTCCAAGGCAGACACCAGGTCAGAAACCAGAGAAGTGGTCACAGAAAAAATTGTTCAAGAACATAGACACATGTTGCCAACATCACATAAAGCATCAGGAGCCCAGAGGCTTAGGGTTGTGTATGGAGCTCAGAATCAATCACCCATTCCAGAGAAACGAGGCGGGTTCAAGTTGTGTGGCATGGCTGTTGAGCCCAGTGGATACAGCATATCACAGTAGCCAGAGGACATGGAGGAGGGAGCAATACAGCATGTGAGGTATTGTTCGACCACAAGTTCAAGTTCAATTTTACCCGAGAAGGCCGAGGAATATCATTTCGATTTATGGTGCGCATCACAATCTTCCAGTGGTGTGATCTGTGACTGAACTGGTGGTTGAGCTGGTACAGCACAATGCACAGGTATGTTGCTGCCTCTGTCGAACTAGAAGCAGAGACAAAAGCAAGGAGTGTGGGCTCGAAGTATCTGCTCGGGCTCAAACTTCGAAGATGATCGATCGGTAAGCTTGATTGACTAAGCAACGGATACTGTTCCGAACATAAAGCAGAAATGACTAATGACAGAAAATCGAACTTGGAGAATCCCTTTGGTTCCAGGGAATGAAATGGGCTTGCACCAGGGGATTCAGGTGGGTGAGAAGTTGGAAAACATATCCTGGCATTTTGATTTATTTCTATGTCTTACCCCTCTTTCTTTTCGATTTATTTTCGCGATGACCAATGTTGCCTGACTAAATCTATTTGTACATGTAGCAAAAAATGGCACGAAACCCAAGTGCCCTTTCCCGTAAGTAGCCGAACCTAAAGGTCCAGCAATCACAGGCGCGCGCGGTTGTACTCACAGCTGACCTTCTGCAAACGTCCAAGTCAGACCCTACGGTCTTGATTCCCAAGCTAAAGTTCAGCCATCCTGTTCACCAGCGCATGGTTGCATCGTACAGAGTTTTGTCGTGGCTCGATTGTTATTTCAAAAATTGACCGAAATCGAGCACAAAAAACGATCCAAATGCAAATCGATTATCAGCCGCGTGCCCGGCTTGGCAGTAGATAAGAGTGGTCATAGACCGGACATGGTGAGAAAGTTCTAAAACGGGAGATCGGGATTCCGAGTCTTGAGATGGCAACAATACCTTACTGGCGGGTTTTACCCCCCCTCCTGAAAAGGACACTTGCAGTCTGCGCAGCTGCACCCTTCCGTGTCTGCCCGCATTCAACACTTGCAATGCAGCCTATCTCACGTTGCCGCTTGGCTGCTATATTGGTTGGATGCATAGGAGCGGGAGCCGTCGCTCTCCCCGCCCGTTCTCCTTCGGTATCTAAACAATTCTCGATGCTCCGCTTTGCCGAAGTACTCATCCTGTTTCAGTTTAATGCTCCTGGTGTTTCCCTGGGCGGTAATCCTCTCGATGGAACCATTGTTTCCCCTACCGCCACTCTTCCCTTAGTGGAGTCACCGACTCGGACCATTGCAGTGAGTGGTTTCATTCTCCGGATCGGCATGGGTGACATATATCACAGGGCTTGATTCTTCATCCCGAGACCGGCTGCCCCTGCTGCGAATCAGCCTCCTGCCCTATGCAGTCGGATTGATTTGTGGACGGCGGCTGTCAGACTCTGCAGACGAAATTCTGTCCGATTTTGTCCTTCCGAAAATTTGTAAAGGCTGTACATAAAACTTCTATTGAAGAAAGTTCGTTTGATTGAGTGAGGCCTCGAAAACGTCGGAACATCGACCCCTGGTAATCGACAAAGAAGGTGAGTCAATACCGACGTATGCTTGAGGGAAGGAAAACTTCAGGTGCATCGGCTGTGGGGATCTTGTGTCATGTATCTTGCTGCAGGGCAAGATCGCTTCTTCGAGGTACACAGTGTTCATCTATCAGTGTTCATCTGTGATACCCGCACTCACGTCATCCAGAGACAACGAGTGGAAAGATAACTGTTGGTGAGTCAGACAAAGAGAATCGAAGCTCAGAATCCAACCTACATTCGGAATCCATGCAGTGCAACCCAGAGTTAGCCGACGGGCTTGCAAAACGGGCTTGCCCCGCTTAGCGGAGTTTGAATTGGGCTGTGCAGGCTTGGACGGCTTGGCTTGGGGCTTGGCTTGACTTGTGCTCACTTACACCAACCTATACCGCTGTAATTAAATCATTTATATCTGTCGCTTTCGGCTTCCCTTCTCGTTCCCACCATCACCAACGTCGATCAAACCTCTCATTTAACGTACGGGTCAACAAAACTGTCAACATGAGGACTTGCAATGTGTGAATAATCTCACCCGCAGCTCAGACAAATTTCTTGGTACCTCTGGCAATTTCTATTCCGATTATAATGCCCATGAACCAACAATATCTATTTCTTCCCGCGACGGCGCTTACTGCGGGTTTCACGTGTGCTGTTACATTAAATTGCACTCTTCCCCTCTTTCTTCCGAATTCCCTTTCCGCATTTCGGCGGTGTTTCTTGATCACTTTCGTCGTCTCTCTCGCTTTAAATGTGCATACAGCTCAGGCTCGTCCACCACCAAATCCCCGTTTGGTCCCAACGGCCCCTAAATCTGGACTGGAATCGGCTTAGTTGGAAAAATAGGAAGGCCGGTTGCGCAGAAAGACGGGGGGTCACGGGAACACGATGCGGTCGCGCTGAAAGGCAACATTGCATGGACCGCATCGTCTCAAGTATTTAAAATCTGGATTAAAACTGGCTGTGGTTCCAATTGGATTGGCGTCAAGTGGTTGCTAGGAGCCATTCTTTCTCAAGCTTACCAAGCCCAAGCCCGAGCGTTTATTCCAAAATCAAGTCCAAGCCTGACCATCTCGTCCCAAAAAGTCAAGCCCAAGCCCGTCTGCCCTTTGTTTTTTGTGGTTTTGAAAAAAAAAAATCTGCAGGGTGTAACTGTCATTGAACTTGATTTGGTTCACAATCGCTCTCGAGAAGGGTGGCGATCCCGTTTTGCGCAAGCTGTATCAAGGCCAAGCCTGTTTGCTTCCTTTCAACATGAGGTGGAGTAAGTACATGTATTATTCTTTCTGTCACTACTCTTAATGTAAAGAGCTGTGCGGCGTCATTCCTACAGTTCAAAAGTTCAGTTCAACAGTTTTATTACATAGATAATAGGCCCGGTAGCTCAGACGGTCATGTATGCCACGCCGCAATGCACAAGCCGATTACTTTGCATGCCGAAAAATGTCACTTTCTTGAGAAACTATACCAAAAGGCAAAACTAAGGTCAGAGACCTTGATCTAATTAAATAAAACCTGAATCTCCTTTCAAAATGTCTAAATTATCGACAAACCCACCGCAAGCCCCAGACAAACGGGCTTGCGATGGGCTTGTCGGTCAATATCAATGAAGTTTTTAAACCTCTGCACTAAAATTGTCTATCAGGTATCTTTCAGTCGTCTAGAGGATCAATTTCGGATGGTGGCATTGTCTTCCTGCCCCTTGTTTGCAGTATGAACATGGTTGGGGCCAGGATCAAGCCCAAGCCCGTTTGTCTGATGCCATCAGAAAAACGGGCTTGTGTTCAACTGGCATCGTACTGTCGGGCTTGCGCGTCGGGAATGTCAAGATATCATTGCTCAGGGATAGAAAAGGGTCTAGATCACCTATGGAATGACCGTGGAGTATCCACAGTGTTTAAAGATGCCCATCAGTCGCTGAAAGTGCTGAATATCTCAGCATTCAGTCCTTTTTTTAGCCTTCAAGACGAGATTGAAGACGGTGGACGAAAATCTGTGAGAAATAAATCAAAGATTCGGATTATAGTGTGAAAGGAAAGGTCAGATTTTCATTTTTCTTCACACTGCTTTCTAATTGTCGTGCAGGTACTTATGGTCAACGAAGTTGGCATTCTTTAAAGCACTGACCTTGGTTTATTCGCAGATTTGAACTAAAATAAGGTTCGGTGTGAACAGAATTAACGTGTTTTTCAGTTCCTTAAATTATTACACTGAAATCGGCGTGAGATGGCCATAAACAATAGTGTTGGCAGAGCCAGTGTCTACACATGATTTTACATGACTGGAAGAATACATTAAGCACAACAAGCCCGTAATTTTACTCTGAATTGACAATATTGGCTGGGGTCGTCCTAGGCGGCGACGACGATGCATCACGACAATAATCAAAACCATGGAAAAAACCCCAAGCCCAGGAAGTAGACACTAAATAGATACCGCGGGGTCACTTACATCAATTGAATAGTGCCTTGGTTGCGAGTAATACGCGCAAGCCCGTTTCTCGGCTAAGCGAGCAAACGGGCTTGGCAAGCCGACAAAACGGCTTGCAAGCCGATCTGCCGGGCTTGGGCTTTGATCTACACCCAAATCCAAGCCCAAGCCCGAACAAGCCCGTTTTGCAAGCCGAAAAGTGAACTCTCCTGTAGTTTATGAATGCCAGAACCATGCGAAAACAGAAGTTTTATGTACAGCCTTTACAAATTTTCGGAAGGACAAAATCGGACAGAATTTCGTCTGCAGAGTCTGACAGCCGCCGTCCACAAATCAATCCGACTGCATAGGGCAGGAGGCTGATTCGCAGCAGGGGCAGCCGGTCTCGGGATGAAGAATCAAGCCCTGTGATATATGTCACCCATGCCGATCCGGAGAATGAAACCACTCACTGCAATGGTCCGAGTCGGTGACTCCACTAAGGGAAGAGTGGCGGTAGGGGAAACAATGGTTCCATCGAGAGGATTACCGCCCAGGGAAACACCAGGAGCATTAAACTGAAACAGGATGAGTACTTCGGCAAGCGGAGCATCGAGAATTGTTTAGATACCGAAGGAGAACGGGCGGGGAGAGCGACGGCTCCCGCTCCTATGCATCCAACCAATATAGCAGCCAAGCGGCAACGTGAGATAGGCTGCATTGCAAGTGTTGAATGCGGGCAGAACACGGAAGGGTGCAGCTGCGCAGACTGCAAGTGTCCTTTTCAGGAGGGGGGTAAAACCCGCCAGTAAGGTATTGTTGCCATCTCAAGACTCGGAATCCCGATCTCCCGTTTTAGAACTTTCTCACCATGTCCGGTCTATGACCACTCTTATCTACTGCCAAGCCGGGCACGCGGCTGATAATCGATTTGCATTTGGATCGTTTTTTGTGCTCGATTTCGGTCAATTTTTGAAATAACAATCGAGCCACGACAAAACTCTGTACGATGCAACCATGCGCTGGTGAACAGGATGGCTGAACTTAGCTTGGGAATCAAGACCGTAGGGTCTGACTTGGACGTTTGCAGAAGGTCAGCTGTGAGTACAACCGCGCGCGCCTGTGATTTCTATTCTTACTCGTGTGATGATTTCGATCGAATGATGGCATAGCTTGAGGTAGATGTTGCGTCCCAGATTCAACGTCAATTTGAACTGATTGCCTAGCAGTCACATTGTCCATCTGAGCGTCAGATTTCAGGGTAACCATCGTTTGCAGCAGTCATGTCAGCGTTGGATGGGGCTTCTGCCAACAACGATGGCGGGCGCAGTCAAAGTTGTTCCATGATGTCGTTGCGGAATTCCGGAAGGCATATGATTGTAGACGGACACCGTCACTTCTATGTGAACGAGTTGGCCAGGCATCGTGAAGTGTTGACTTGTTCTTCGACGACGTATCGGGAAACCGATCTAAATCATGGAATAAACACTAAAACTGTTACTGCACCCACCGGAATCTGCCTCGACGCCTTTGGCAACAAGAGCTTCACACTCATTTCGTTACCACATCGCCGCACCATCGTCCTCAGAGCAGTTTGAAGGAATTAAATCTCATATCGAGTATGTATCATCTTTATTTTATTTTATTTTGTTGGATACTTACAAACGGTTCAAAGGTCAGCTCATACTGATCAAACCCCAGTTTAAGATCAAAGCACCGAAGAAGAGATAACCCGACGAGAAGTAAAATGACCGGTTATATCGGTGCCAAGGAGAGTCGTTTCTGTCGCAAGTGCAAAGTTGGGGGGTGCGGCGAACACAAGCGGACAGATGCCGGTTTTCACAGCATGTTTGAGGTAAGCTCGTTCATCAGGCGTTGTTTTATCAATTGTTCACAAGTCTATGCAGGCAGGAATTCCGCGCTCTGCAGCGGAGACCTTGACTGAATTACATGAAAAAGTTGAACTTGCCTGTCTCGGTGTCAAAGCCGCAGTTAGAGCGCACCAAACCAACACCGGCGGCGTCAAAGATTCATGTACAAACTACTTGATTAATGATCTCCTTCGACGATCGCGCGAGCTGAAAAATCGGACCCGAATCTTGACAGCGTACAGATTGTTCAGCAGTTAAAGGACTGGGTAAAAGAAAACGAGTCCACCATGTATATGTAAGGGGAATGGCGGATCAATGCTGTCATGCCCCTACATCGTATCTGTTTTATTATTACAATACATATACCTTCGCTCCGCTCCAGCGCACAGGGCTGATGTTACGCTTGGCAGTACAATTGATCTGACTGTGTTCAACTTCGTTGACTGACTCGGATGATCTTGACGTCGAAGTAACTAAATGTTGAATGCCCCGTAAAGTAGTCGCACTCTGCTCACTCGAATCACCACATATATTGACCTGTGGTAGTAGAACATCATTGAATTTTCCAGTGTAAACGATCAGTTTAGTTCAAATCAGCTTCGTCGCTTCCAATCGGGTTGAGTTTCGACATCTCGACTTGGACATGGCACATCTGATTGGAAATGAACTGACAGGAAGTGAGGATGGAAAACGAGAACACACACTTGCGGCGGTGTTGCCTGTCCCCGAAACTGAATGGTCAGGCCTCTAAGTTCAGAAGGCATAGAAGCTTACCGCTTACTCCCAGCGAGATCTCCAAGATCAACGTACGGCGGCTGTAGCATGGAATTTGTGAGAGGAGTGAGAAACCTGTCAAGAAAAATGAATTGAATTGTGAATGGGATGAACCCTCGACAATCGATGACCGAGTCGAGTTGAATTGAGCGGCGGGTCGTTGACGCTGATTCGTGTTCTCAATCAGAGGATTTCAAGGATAAAATGGAAGAAACCCACAGGTCCTATCTCAATACAGCTCGAAGAGGGCTGAGGTCGTTAGGCAAGGCTATAAACATACAGATAATATTCGACACTAACGAGGTGAAGAAGAACGAAACATACTTGAAGAGAAAGGAGTACTATCACGGACTGCCTACCTGGCCAGACTATGAACCTGGCCACTTGTTAGTTATAAGCCTATATACTGGGGTATCTGCCTTTTTGTACTGGGGGGGGTGGAATACAACCTATGTCGCCCATCCATGCCAATTTTCGGCCGAAAGTGATGGGTTGTTGTTAAGCGGTGGCTCGGTTGATGTCGGGTCGCATGGTGAGAACATCAATTTCTTATCTCCGAGCAGCCATCCCAGTCCTTTCTCCACCAATTCTTTGTCAATCTATGACTTCGGGGGCTCGTTCTTCTTCCCTGATCACAGGCTTCTCTCTAGGCCTGCAAAGGTCTCTGTCTCCCCACTCCTTCCGTCGTAAATTCCCGTAAACAATCACCATCCAATCTTGAAGACCACAACACGACAACCTTTATATCAAATGACCCTTTGCCACTCTGAGTCTAGCACTTGGCACAGTCCACCTCGATAGGCGAAGATTCAGTTCTGAATATATCCCCGAATTTATTTGCCCGATACCTCCCTCAATGCGTCTAGTGCGGAATTTCACCTAAATTTTTGTGGTATCGAAGTCTAACGTCGGGTTCTCAGGACCATGATGCAGGAGTGGAATAGCAGGTCTAGGTATGTCTGTTGGCTTCCTAAGAACCTCCTTGTAACTTATTTTGGGTAAAACCGTCCTCTGACTGGCACGCCAGGCTCATTTGTTTGGCAGCATGGATCCCGCCTTTCTTACCTCTCGTGCGAAGCACTTAGTTCCAGAGTTGTTGTAGGTTCAATGGGCTATTTTAATGTCTACAATAGATATTTCATGATCTTTGAACATATTTATATTCCACAAGGTCACCAACTTAGCCGGCAACAACAGATTTGTGGGGGTGGCCAGGTTCCGTGTCCATTGCCTTTTCGGGACCTCTGATGGAAATAAATTCGCCATGTACTCAAAACTTGGCAAAAATGCGCTGAAGTGGGCTCAAATTGTTCACAGGATGTGCGCCCGTCATCTTAAGCTCATAATCGCTCGCCACGGCTGCTGAGAGGCCAAAACCTCTAAGGTGGCCAGGTTCCCAGTCCGAAATAGTAAGTAAAGCCCAGAGTGCGGCAGGGCACGGGAAGGCGCAAGCGGTTGAATCCGGTTGCGGTTCGAGCCTTAAGTTGTGACACGGTCAGGGAGTCGAGCAATATTTCTGTAACCAAGTACAGAGTCAAGCTTTCAACGCCAAATATTGTTATGTTCTTTCGTATTTTCTTCAATCATAGAATACTTCATCCTTCACTCTTCATGTGCAATCTACAGCCCTGCCTTTAAGTCTCCTCGACTTGCCTTCCAAGTATCCATGTTATAGGTCCACTATAACATTAGCAATCCATCTAAACAGTTGATTTATGATTCAACCTGGCCACTTCAATCTTTGATTTCCTTTCATCTAATGGCTCCAGAAGCCACTGACATCTGGTGTCTAGCTCTGGGTATGTCTTTTTTCATTACATCTATGTGATTTTTTCAATGACATAGAGGCTCTTATGTTATTCAGTGCCCATTCGTTCAAAGATTCAGAAGGCTGTGCCTATGGCCATCTGCTCCCTGCATTAAATTGGGGCACATTCCCAATTCTTCATCTACAGTATACATTGTATGCTGCGAAGCTTGTTTCACAGAAGACTTTAACTGATGCGTACTTGTTCCAGTTTCTTTGTTTCTCTCTGAACCTTTACCGTCTGATAATATTATTTCAGTCTCATCCACTAGGGCGCAGCCTGTCCAGTTCACTCATATTCAACTCAGTTACCTTCTCTTTGAGCTCAGGCTATTAGAATTTTGACATAAACACAACTAACCCGGTTGTATGAACTCGATTCAAATCCTTGTCATCTCAGAACCCAGAATCTACTCAGTGCTGACAAATCTGTAGACAATCAATTTTCTGGGTCCTAAGTAGTACCACACTATATACACCTCCTATGGTCATTGTGCCCGGTGGTGCTTTTTGTGCACCAGCCACAAGGGCGGGTAAAATAACAGAGAAAACCAGCTGTATGTTTTTTTTTCACCACTGCACTGGGGTGTGAAGGAAATAGAGAATTAATACCTGAGAGTTTTTGTTTCCAGAATCCATGTGGTGAATATTTCTACAGATCAAAGGCTGTGAATCTTTTTATCTTAGATGGACCAGTGTGATTCTTGTTGTGGGCCGACCAAGTGGTGAGTTTCTTTGCAAAAACTTCCCATAATTATGACCCAGTATTACTCCCATACAACCAAGATAGATTGCCTCGAGGCATTTGTCTCCGCTCCGTGCTGTGCGGAATGACGCACCCAGGACCCCTATGCAACTTATGCATCATTCATTCCGCACTCCTGACGAACACAAAAGAGGCGGCTGCCTGAACCCTGCTCTGCTTTCTTCCCTTTCTCCCTCCATCATCTCTGCTCCCGCTCAATCCTCAACCTATCCCTTTGCTGTCCGATACTCTGCATCAAAGCCAGGGACTGCTGGCCTGAGATGCACTGGAAAACATCAAAATTCAATCAATTCCTTGGGATCGAGCTTGGGTTGCGCTGCCTGTAACCTCAAAAGCCTTTTGTTCTGCTGTCTGCCATGTTCAACACTCGGGCTCAGGCCTCCACTTGCACCCTCAAGAGACATCAACATCTCTGCAAGTACTCATGCTCAGGGTACTTGCATTTTTGTGATTGGCTGTCTGCAGCATTTCTCTGGAATCAATTTAAAAGGTAACTCTTGGCCTTGAACTGACTTCCGCTTTTGACCGGTGAATTTCTGTGCCCCAAGCTCAGTGGAGTGAAAAAAGAAGGTTGGATGTAGGCAGTGCAAATTCTTATTTTTGTTTCGGGGTGGTGTTTCCTTTTTCGTGTTACAAATGTGGGGTGTAAATTTTGTGCGACACAGTGGGGTGGGGGTTTTTAGTCAGCGGATATTTAGAGTGGTGAGCTTCGCAGCTATGTGGGCCTGAGGTGGCGAATATTTTTCCGAAATTGTGCAAGGTGGTGTAAAAAAGTGTAGATGTGTGCACCAAATAATTATGACCCACTATTACAACCATATGGTTGAATTTCGGCTCATTCAACTTCAGTGCAAGTTGAACGGAGCTGGGAACCTGAAGAGCTCCAATTACGTGGAGACACATGAGGGATTTCATAGAGTAAATGATAGTGCATGGTGCAGTTGTATCCAGCCAAAAAAGTCGGAAAGCATCCTTGACACCTTTCAAAAAGTAGTGCGCAGCAGTGCCGTGCGAAAAGCAAACAGGTGCATACTGATACAACCCATCTGCTTAATACATGAGGTATTCGCTTGAATGAAGGCCCTGACATGTTTATGTTGAGCAAGTACCCAGTGATCAATCCCCAGTTGTCTATAGAGTGAGATAAAACTTTGAAATGCATTTATCACATACTGACATACATTGTAGGACAGTCTGGGCCTTGTTGCTGTTTTTGCAGAAGGGACACTACATTGATTGATGTGCTCAGAACCTATATAAGAAACACACAAATAAGTCAAGGAACTTTGTTTGACTTGTTTCCAACATCCACTTAAACAACGCAAACAGGCCAAAGGAACGGGAGTTAGGCAATGTATTGTGTTGTGTTGAGACGCTAAGGGGACACATCGGGTCATGAGTGTTTCGGTTGCTAGAGTTGCTGGTTTCCATCGAATGCAGATACACTGAAAACAGGTGGTTGGCTATACTCGTGATCGGCACAGAAACAGTCCAGAGACTTTTCACAACAAACAACCAACAAATTAAACAGTAATATCTGCATGTTTCTGAGATCCCAATGAGTTACAGCCCCTGATACAGGGCCTTGTAAAGGTTGTAGGGAGAGGTTTTGTATCTCAGAGAGACAAAGAGGAAGCTGTGTATACCATGTTTCTAGACACAGTGGAAACATAGTTTCCAAGCAAGGTAGATTTATAACTTCGCAGCATCTGTGTGTGTGTCCAAGCGACAGAGAAACAAGTTTGAAGTAGTCCCATAGACTCAAGTAAGGTGCCTAGTTTATAGGCCAAGTGTGTTCACAGAGCTTTCCCTAAAAGGTACTTTCTGAGCAGCGCACAGCAGTCACGTTTCCAAAGTTTTCCCTAGATAGTACTTTCTGAAACCCACTCCACAAACAACAACAATAATGCTTCTTTCAACAGAGTCCCAGTTCCAACAGATTCACAGAGTTCTTAACAGTTCCCAGGCAGAGACCAAGTGCATTTCCAGAATAATATATGATTCAGAGACAAATAAGATTTCTACTAGTAATGCTACTCTATAAGAGAGTGTCCATCCAGGATTCCAGATCAACCCAATGCGCAAGTGTATAGCCTACTAGTTCGGGGGATGATGCTGTGTCCATCATAGAAACACCTCCGGGTACTTATACAACCGCCAACACACAACTACAAAGCTCAAAACACACTCCCAATGAGTCAAATGTCTGTTTATCCACCTCTTTAACTGCGAATCTGTCGGTTTTCTTCTGAGTGTCGCCTCCCATTGGTTCCCACTGTGAGCACACCATGTTCCCTTGCCAATTACGAGGTAGGAACCCATCAGCAGAACCCCTGTATTATTCAGAGGGTGTGTTGATCACCGATAGATCGGCACTGCACTCGTTCGACCTGTTTCTGCTTCAACTCAACTCTCCCCTCTGTTACAAGTGTGGAACTTGATAATATTCCTTTGTAGGTCTCGGGAGATATCCGTTTCTGTGGTGTTCCCCAGAAAGGGTTCTTGAGAAAGAACCTTGGAACACCTTTAGAGTTGTGATCTGGATCCTCGGAATAGCTGACCACCTGTTTCGGTGTATCCCCATTCAATGGAAACCAGCAACTCTAGCGACCAAAACACTCATGACCCGATGTGTCCCCTAACTCCCGTTCCTTTGGCCTGTTTGCGTTGTTTAAGTGGATGTTGGAAACAAGTCAAACAAAGTTCCTTGACTTGTTAATTGGCTGCATGTTCCCTTACAGTTTTCAGGGTGGGACTAGCCAATGGATGTTCTAATTCCTTAGAACATCCACTGACTTCTCTGTGGTTCGCCCGACAGCTACCAGGAACCAGTACTGTTGCATAGAAACAACAGTTTCAGCAATGAGCACAATCAGAAACACGCAAACTTACGTGTATCTAACTATGGCCCAATTACTTTTGCGGAGCAGGTTTCAGAAAGTACCATCTAGGGAAAACTTTGGAAACGTGACTGCTGTGCACTGCTCAGAAAGTACCTTTTAGGGAAAGCTCTGTGAACACACTTGGCCTATAAACTAGGCACCTTACTTGAGTATACGGGACTACTTCAAACTTGTTTCTCTGTCACTTGGACACACACACATGCTGCGAAGCTATAAATCTACCTTGTTTGGAAACTGTGTTTCCACCATGTCTAGAAACACATTATACGCAGCTTGCTCTTAGTCTCTGAGATACGAAACCTCTCCCTACAACCTTTTCAAGGCCCTGTATTAGGGGCTGTAACTCGTCGGGATCTTAGAAACATGCAGATATTGCCGTTTGATTTGTTTGTTGGTTGTTGTGAACAGTCCCTGGACTGTTTCTGTGCTGATCACGAGTCAAGTGGGGTTATTTGTGTGTTTCTTACATAGGTTCTGAGCACATCAATCGCTGTGCATATGCGAACCATATGTGTTTAATGTATATGGTTTTCATATGCATCAGTCTTTGCCCCTCATGTGCCGTGCGCAGCATCGGCCTCCCCCCAAGTATAAATGTAAGGGATGCTGGTGTGATATTCATCAGACACTGTAGATGAGTAGTCTGTTTTTAAGTGTGGGGTCTCGATTGGGGCAAGAACTTGTTACATAATGTGCACAGCCACAATGCCTTGGAACCTCCAACCACGGCACCACCACAAGCAGTTTCTGCCCATTTCAACCACTAAAAAGGACCTTCTTACATTCCATGCCTTCTGAAATTTTTTCAACATTTTAGAGCACTGTTCAAGGTTCACAAACAGAACTTGTTCTGATTGTGCTTAGGGTACCAAAAATGTCGCCTCAAAAATCACGTGAAAAGGGCATCATTGGATCATTCAATAAATGCATACAGCCTTTCGGCCACTTCGGCAGTCTGAACTTCAATGTGAGCTGGTCGGAGCACAAGTGTCGACCGAGAGAACATTGAGGTTTCTGAAACACTGTCCAAAATCTCTGTCCTTTTCATTTGTGCCCCGCTGCTTGCCAGCCACTTACTGTCATTCAGCAAGCGTATACATCAACCTTGCATCAATTTCATCTTTTTTGGGTTATACGGACTGTGTGCACAATTGTAATTGTCCAGAAAATAGAAGGCTCACAGGCAAAATCTGATGTTCTGAATTCTGTTTGTGCCTCGCCGCTTGCCAGCCAACCCCTTTCATTTGGTACTTCAACAGAGTGTACATTCACGTGAGATATTTGACAATTTCTACCACCCCCATTCTGCAGCATATCAAAAAATTCAAGCAGATGGGGAGGTTTGGAGCACTTCTGTGAGTGTATTTATAAAATCTGGTTTAAATATTGAGTCTGCAGCCCCAAAACCTCGAAAAGCATTCATGTGGCTGTGCAGATTATATAACAAGCTTTTACTCTGATCGGACCCCACTGCTTGATAACAGACTTCAATATACTGTACTTTTTCGTAGATCACAAGATTTGTCCCCACAGATCATTCCGTATAGGGCAAGTGATTCACGTGATCTCCTGGGGCTCCGGAGGACAATGCATTGTGCAAAACTTCCAAAATATTTCTTCGCGCACAGGCACAAGTGGCAACGTAATCAGAGAACAGGGTCAGAACAACAAAGACCAGCCCGAAGAAATATTCCAATACTTATGAATGAAGAATATCATTATGTATAAAAAGAATTTATAACAGGTACATGTACAAATAGGTAGCAAAGTAGGAAACGGACGTGTCAAGACGCGACAAGACACGCCAGTAGGGCATGGGGATATATGAGAGAGGTGGGTGTGTACATACTGTAGGGTACAGCCGTAGTAGCCTGGAATGCCACCTGAATAGTACAACTTGTTGGTAGGTATGAACAACACACGCATCAAGGCACACATCGTGCCAAGACACGATAATAAGTGGCGAGGAGGGGGGGAGCAGGCAGCATGCGAAGAGATGCAGGATCTTGATCACATTCAAGAGGAGGGGTCGGGTGGCACGGTGGCGGGGAGTGTGGTGGTACAGAAGAAAGAAAGAAATGTGACGGCCAAACAGCTTGCTACAACTTTTGGAGCCCCGGAAGTCACGTTTTGATGTGCCCATATCAGGTTTGATGTGTGGGGACCAATCTCAAAAGCTCTTTTTCGTTCAAATTGACAGGGGGTGTGATGTGTGACCCATTTTACCTGTTTGACATTCGGCAGCGGCCAAATTTTTGCATGACACCTCGAAAAATCCAGCATTTGAACTGAAATTTTCGTCTTTTTTGCACTTTTTGGGCAGTTTGACCTGTGACCCTTGGAGGTTCAACAGAGGCCTGAGTGACACGTGACCTCGACCGAATTTCGTGATCGACAGGGGGGTGCGTGACACGTGACTACCAATTTGAAGGAAAAAGTACAGTATTGAGGAACAAGATTAGAAAATATTGATGTCTCTGTCTGTGAGAAACTAGTTGACAAGGTGGACAACCGAAATAGTTCGGCGATTCAACGGTTTGGGTGTGAAACTCACCAGTAACTCCGAAAAGGATCTGCTATTTCAACCAAATATTCAGGTGACGGGTGACGGAGGGTCGTGAACTGAACAATTTTGGTACAGGTGGCGGTGACGGTCTAATTTTTTGGCCCAAATAGGCCTATAAATGCGAAAATTTCTGGTCCGGCATTCGCCGGACCACCATTTATGGTAATTTTTCCATCATTGCCGAGGAGAACATCTCATCCAGTGAACATCTTAGGTGACGGTGACAACCCCGTGAACATTTGGTCAAAATGGTACAGTAATCAGACATCAAAATGTTCCTCCTCCTCACCATCATCACCTGTACCCAATTCTTCGTCTCCTTCCATGAGGCACAAATCCGGAACTCTATCCAGCAAATCAGCTTCTATCGTGGTGCTCCCGGGACGCTTTTGGGCTCGGTCGAAGTGGGTATTTATACTCAGTGTGACGTCTGATATCATCGAGTTATGCCACTCTGTTGTCTTCCGGATTCATTCAGCTCTTTGTGCATCATTATAGAGCCTAGAGAGGACGGAATTAGGCTCCCTGTAACCGATGACGTGATAAAAATCTCGACCGAGGCGCGTGTGGCCTTTCCTACATAGAACACCACCGCCCAATCGCATTCGCCAAATCAAGGTACGAGTATGCGCTCCACCAATATGTTTGTCTCACGTCAGTAAGGCACTTTGACAACATATCAACGCTGTATGTAACCGACGACATGACAAAAATCTCCACCCAGGTGTGTGCGGCCCTTCCTAGAACATCACCGCTCAATCTCATTCGCCAAATCAAGGTACGAGTATGCGCTCTGCCAGTATGTCTGTCTCACGTCAGCAAGGCACTTTGACAACATATCAACGCTTCACCGGTTGCGTGCCCAGAGAATGGTACCCACATAAATACGGTCCATTCAGCTTCGCATATAGCGAGTCTAAATGTTTATTTGGGCCCCTCTCCTCGTACTCACTGGTGTTGCCCAGATCTCGGCTCAAACAGTCGCTCCAATTGGCGTTGGACCATGGACTTATCAAGGCTGCTTCATGTGAGTACTATTGTGTTCTGTCTTCGCAAGTGATATGTTCACGCTGCTCCCAGAGACAATACTTTCCGTCAGCTTCAGCACCAGAAATTTATAACCGGTGGTATGACAGCAGAGGCTTGTACCTCGGCTTGTAAAACTGCAGGTTTTGCATTGGCGGGTCTTGAATTTGGAGGCGAATGTTGTTCGTCGACGTCCCAATTATCTGATACAGTAATCTTGACCCTCATTCATTGCAATAGGGTGCGACTCGTTCCTGCACGGCACACTCCAGTTTGAAGACAGTCAATGCGCACAAATGGCCTGCTTGGGAAATTCCGCTCAAACATGTGGTGGACCAGACCGTCTCCAAGTTTACTTGGACACCTCCGCTCCACCCCCGGACACGAGCGCCTGTGTCCTTACCGGCGGTGAAGTTGCTTCGGCCGTAGTGGTCACAAAAAGCACTCCTGCTACCCAAACTCGCTTGAATCTCATAGACGTCACGGTTGGTGCGGGTGTAGAGAGTACACATGCTTTCGTTCTCACCGCCGATACTTGTCCATCATGCGAGGTCAAGACTGATGTGGAGCTTGGAGAGTTCGAGGTAGTTTCCAGTCTTTACCCGGATGCTGAATCTGTGATATTCTTCAATGCGACCACGGGAGAATCTCCAGTTGGTCGTCAGGACTTTACCTTCCGAGAGGACAACATCTTCTGTGAGCAGGTAAGCTTCAAGTTACCCTATAGCTGCAGCTCTCTGATAGTTCAGTGCAGATAAGCCCGGCGACCGGCAGACTCGGACCGCTGGTTGTTGCAGCCAACGGTCGTTCTGATCTCTGGGCGCTGTGTCCCAACTCCACGGCAGGATTCCGGTCTGATTTGGTGTATTCCCCCGTCGCCAATCATCCCCATTACACCCTGAGCAGCTGCCAGCCTGTGTGGTTCACAATGGTCTGGTTGGATCCAGTTAATTGAGTCATGTACCACAGATTAAATTGAATAAATCCCATCTTACGGGTGATGCAAGGTATAACAAGCGTCCCGTTTGGATACATTCGGTCTGATGGATATCTATCAAAACCCCGAAGAGTCACCAGCATTGGTTCGTCGACAGAATTATACTAACGCCACCTGAAATGCAGTGTTTCGAGTACTGTACTATTTCGCTCAATTCTCCCGGGCTGTGACCTGTGACCGAGAAATTGGAACTTTGGATTTCGTAAATGGGCTGGGGCGGGCCGTGACACCCAGAAAATTCCTTATATTCATACCAAAACGGTGGACCGGGAGTAAGCCGATGTTTGAGGCACGCTAAGGACAACGGCGAGGATTAGAATGACCAGATCGATCGCGGATTTACGATCAGACTGCGCCGAAGTCCCTCATTTACCTCCTCCATCCAAGGTTGAGGATTCAGATGAAGGAGAACAATGAATCAAGGATCTTTATAACGATCCTCTCGTCAGAAACCTCGACGATGATCCGGTGGACAAGATGATTTGGAATCGATCGGGGATCCCGGCACACCTCCACCTCCACGGAACAACCCTCAAGAGGATGGCGTGGGCCCCGGAAAAAGCGACTCAACGAACTCAACAACACCATGTCCAATGTTCTGTCAAGGTTGCGGCTTGATTTTCGCTGGCGACGATCTCCCAAACCAGGTTCAGTGCGGACATCGCAAGTTCTCGTGGCATATCGCGTGTTTGACACCTTGTGTGGACTGGAACGATCCCACAATTGAGTTTGTATGCACGCGATGCAGGCCCTGTCCCGACGCCGAATCGTGCGTTCATGCATGACCAATGTTCCGATGCTTCCGCATCCCGGCACCAAAGACTGGAAGGTCGAGGCAGTCCTTCGCAAACAGAGATACCAGCGCAGCGCAGGAACGCCACGGGAATTCAAATTCAGTTGGTTCGAACGTGATTGGTTTGTCCAGCAAGATCCGGAGGTGCTTCCGCCCTTAATACATCGAGCATACCAGAACAACCGTGTATGTTGCGAAGAAGTCTCGGGGAGTGTGCTCAGATCCGACTAGGTAAGTCTCCGATTAGACTGCAAGCCCTTGGGTGTTGAACACGCATATAGTTTGGGAAAATATGTCTACAATCCTATATGGAACCCGAGATGATCACCTCCTTGTTGAAAATTTCCGCTCATCAACAACTCGATCATCGGTCCTCCTCGCTGCTTTTCATGCACGCGACAACCCTGTGATAAAGTGCTACATGGAATATTTCTCCGAGAATAAATCGAGCGCTCGGGACACCGATACGACTGCATGGCTTAGCGGCCTTCGCTTGTCTCCAACCCCAGAGCTCGAATCCTTGATGCAACCCCCCATGCAGGAGCTCATGAATCGAAGTGTTCTTGGTATTAGCCCAGTCGAACGACGCCGACGCGTGCTTTCCATCGGTGCTGCATGGTTCCAACTCTTGGCCATCCAGCACGAGTTGAACGAGGAGCTTAACTTGAATGGCGACACCCTCTTGGCTCTCTTGGACGGCCTGACTACCGATCCCCTCGAGCTGAAGCATCGGAGAAGATGGGATCTTGACAGATTTTCATAGCACAAGTTAGAATTCAACGCGGCTCACACAATATATGATTCCTCTCTTCGACCACCTACATTCAAGCGCCTGCAACCGTCGATTAACCCCCCATGCTATCCCATTTTTTCAGTGTTACCACCCTCACGACCGTCCCATCCAACACAATTCCGCCCAGCATGTCGAACAAAAGGGAAAACGATTGTAGTGCACCGGAGGAACCGCCGGCGAAGCGTGGTAAGAAATTCAAAGGTAGGACTGCCGACCAGTAGTCGGGTCCATGGCGCCGAAGTCGGCGTCTTGCGGGGTCGTTTTGAAGCAGCAGTTGTCAACATACCTTCAACGAGCCTCCGCTGCATGCAACCTTTCATGCTGATTTTATAAAGATGCAGATAGATATTCACCGGACCTCCCAATACTGCCTCTGGAGGACCTCATGCAATCTCCCAAGCACGCCGCCGTGCCAGGTGCAAAATTCGGCCCACTCGTCCTGCTCCATGAACTGACTAAACATCCTCAACCAGCCACCTACGATCAAATCCGCATAGCTCGGCGTCTGCCCCTCTAGAAACGGCCCCTCCTTCTGCGCATACAGGCTTGCCAACCCACCGATCCCCGTCTCAAACGCGCGGAAGATGCCCTTACGGTTCTCCGCATCTCCAAAGAAGCCCATCAGGTCATCCCAGGAGGGCACGCCCGCGCGCTGCGCGAACAGCGCCTTGGTGCGCGCCGCGCTCGCGGGAGGGAAGGCGCGCACCATGTTCTGGCTCGTGAGTGCGACGTACGCGGTGAACGTCGCGTCGACGTGGGTGTTGAAGCGTGCGTAGTCCGCGAGGTCCGGTGTGGGGGCTTCGCGCGCGGAAAGCGGGGGGCCGCCCGTGGGGTCATCGATGTGCGGCGAGGAGTAGTCGAGCCCGTGGCGCGTGCTGTCCGCGGGGAAGAGTGCGGCGCCGCCCCAGGCCGCGGCGTGCGAGGCGAGATAGCACGCGATGTCGAGCGAGTCGCCGAGGACACACTCGGAGCCCGGGGTCGTGTCTTCCAGCATGGGCAGCGTGGGATAATCTGAGCCGTCAAGAAACTTGCGCGAGGCGGGGCAGCCGAGGGCACTGCGCACGGCGTGGATGTCGGGGATGTCGACCCACTCGGTGCGGTAGGGTGCTTGGGTGAAATTGAGCGCGTAGCGCGTTTTGGAGGGGTTTGGCGCGTAGGGTGTATGCTGCGGATGGGTCGCAATGTCGTAGAAGACGAGGGTAGAAGATGCCATTTTTTGGATGGCAGTGTGGTTTCCGGGCAGACGGTGGGGCCAAAGAGGTTTTATGGTGCTTCGAAAACGACACCGATGCCCCGGAGGATCGGGACAAAAGAGGTTGCCGATGACTCAGTCACTCGCGTAATGCACGCGTCATCTGATCGAACCAGGTCGGCCGAAAGCGCTCCGCCTCGTCAAAAGAGAAAGAGAAATGAAACTGACGGCCCCCCACGCCGATGCTGACGCATGGGCTCTGCTGCAGTCCCTGAGGCTCCTGCGGTCTTTGGGGTTGGCCCTTCGAATGGGACTGCCGCCGCTACCGCCTCGGAGAATGTTTTTCATCCCTCCCTCGTCAATATCCCCAGCGTCAATCTTGATTCTCTTCTACGGTGTCGTCCGCTTCCGCCACTGAGGTGTGGTTCTTCGTTCGCGGCGCTACTACGGCTGCCGTGCCCGCCTCACTACTGGAACTCTTTATCTGGCAGTTTGATCGACATCTCTGAGAGTTATTTTGCATTAGTATATCCCGTGTGTATCATTAACTTTTGACTCCGCTTTATGACCTTTTTGGGTTCCCGAAGTGGACCACGTAGAAGAATGTCGACGGTCAGACAGCCATTCGAAATCACCTCAAAACGGACCACGAGAAAGGTTGGAGGGATCTCGTCCTTCTCAAACAATTGAAAGGTTGAGAGACGATGGGAGGCTCGACCCAGAAAGCGCCCGGGGGCGTGAAGAGTTCTCCCTTCCAGGATTATATGATCGGCTTGTAAAGTGGATCGCTGTTGACGAGCAGGTATGTCGTGGGCTTTTTTGTATAGGAGATGCGCTCATTTCCTCCAGTCTATCGATGTTGTTAGATTGTCTGGAACTGCTCGACCTTCTCCTCTTTATGGGCGCCGAACTTGAGGACGAAGACATCCCACACCGGCGCCGCATCAAAAACATCCCAATTGATCACCACCTGCTTCCAGGTTGAATATGACAAATAGTGCAAGAAATTCGGCTTCGTTTCATCTCATCGTTCATTGTTCAGTCTACTGTATCGTCGCAGACCTCTCTCGGCCGCATATCTTTCACTCATGACATATGGAGTCGAGTCAGCCTATTGCGCAACAGGAGGTAAGTCGCTCGTGTCTCCACCGTGCACAGTGCTGAGGAGTGCTTTTTCACGCTCGTGCAACAGGAGGTACGTCGCCTGTGTCTCCACTGTGCACAGTGCTGACGAGGGCTTTTTCACCCTCGTGCAACAGAAAGTAAGTCGCCGGTGTCTCCACTGCACCCACTCCTCACGAGGGCTTCTTCACACTCGTGCAAAAGATCGTAAGTCGCCTGTGTCTCCACTGTGCACAGTCCTGACGAGGGCCTTTTCACCCTCGTGCAATAAAGGGTAAGTCGAAACAGCAGAGCCAGAGACCTCATCGTAGAGGGTCTTGAGAAAGTGCTCCCGAAGTTGCATGGAGTTCCGGCTGGTTGCACATGAAGAGCGCGTGTTCCTGGCTCTTCCACTGCTTCCACCAACGGTGCGGAGTGGACAAGAGGCACCCACCATTAAAATCTTCCACACAGGGTCGGAAAAGTGTGGTAAGACCCTCCAGACGCTGATACAGATGCAGATTTAAGGGGGGTTTCGAACGGCTTTGGTCAATCCAGAAGTCATGCCAGGCCAGAGATGTGTTCATGCTGAGATTTTGTAGTTGAATGAAACATTGCTGCAGGCTCGAAGGGAAAGCCGTGAACTTACGGTCCAGTGTTATTTTGCAGTGGGTGGGTTTGATTTAACGGAGCATTATCAGGAACGATGTTGAGGGATGTAGTAGCAGTCACACGGCATTGCAGTCTTCATTTCTTCGGTCTTGAGTGAAAGTAAAAGGGTTGGATAATTGCTACGCCTCAGATTGAGAAGAGCGAGTTGCTGTTTTTGGCACTTGGGTCTTCCTGAGGGCTTGATGCTTCTCAGACTAGACACGCAACGTTATGTTGAGGCGGGAATCCGGATTACAGAATGGTTTGTCCTGCCAGCGCAGAGGCATCCAGTCGTTTGGGCGAAGTGACGTCAACGGCGGGCACAGAGAGGATTTGGAGAGGCGGAAGCACACGAATTGATGGCACAAACATGTGCGTTCTGATTCGAGGGATCTTGTCTCTCTCTTTATAAAATTAAGCCTGTCCGTCTGAAGCCTTTTCAAACTCCGCCATCTCCGTGACCTGTCCATCAGCTTCTAAGTTCTAACGGTCTAACCACTTTTCGCCGATCTCTCTCCAGGCTCTCAATACCATGCCTGTCATGGATCCGGCTTCACAGCATATCTAGGAAACACCGCAAAGCTCTGTGGCTCCTTTGCTCAATTCTCAACTGGACATTGACATTCAACTGGGTTGAATCTGCGCCGTGACCGAAGGAAGGGGATGCGATGCCGCGAAGCGGCCAAGCAGCCGCTTGTTAATATACAAGTGATATCGCACAATCTCCGAAGCAACTGTGAGAGAGATAGAATTTATGAAGTCCTAGGGTCATTACCCTCCTTATAAAATTACGTCTGTCCGTCTGTCTGTCTGAAGCCTTTAAACTCCGCTTTTAATCTATCATTCCGGCGAGCGCTTGTCAAAATGAAAAGAAGCAGCGTTAAGTCATGCCGGAATTCATGTTGGGATTGCGATTAAACTCATAGAAAAAAATCAACCGTGTAAACTGTTTGTAACCCATTTGCAAACGGTTTTCACAAGGTTATAAACTAAATGGTTATTTAAATCGTTTACAAACGTATGGCATTGGCCTGCACAGCATTCTTGAGCATTCTGCGGACTGCGGTAAGCCGTTGAAGTCATTGCCGGCCGCGCGTTGATTTGCCGAGGTCTTTATATTTTATCCTTGATGTCCGAGTCTGCTCCAAGTCTGCTCGCAATATTACCTTTCTCCTCCCATTCACTTCGCAATGACTGCACCCAATGTTCTGGGATTTTTCCAGCTGAAATCTGGACGACGTTTTTCAACTGTCAAGGGTTCTTCCACTATCTAGCATTTGCATATTCATTTCATTCACATCCCTGAGCCGGAGCGGAGCGCAGGCATATCTTGTGGTTATTTAAATCGTTTACAAACGTATAAGAACATTTATAAATGGAGACGGGTGGAGCCTTACGTGTGAAGAAGCAGACAGATTAAGTGCTTCGCGGACACACACCTGTGTCGGGACGGCTGCTGCTGCATTAAAAGGTAATGGTGGGGAATGAGCAACCCAGCTGACATCCAACATGCTCAGCCGGATATCTCTCCTTGTATCCATCCTAGTCGTTTCTTCTCTTGCCAAACCTGCTGCTCGTCCTGTTCATCCAACTACTTCCAGCGCTGCCCCCGCCGCCCCCTCAGGAACCTGCAAATGCACTGCCGGCCAACCCTGTTGGCCGAGCGCGAAAGACTGGGCCACCTTCTCGAATACCCTCTCGCACCCTATCTTTGACGTCCACCCCCCGGGCTACTACTGCCACGACCCCCACTTCAACGCTGCACTTTGCAGCTCTATCCAGACCAACTGCGGCAACTCCATCTGGCGCTCGGACCAGCCTGGGGCGGAGCAATCTGACAACTGGGAGTTCACGCCTTTCTCTCAGTGCTCCATCCTCGGGAACCGCACCGATGCGTGTGGCCAGGGCCGCGTCCCCGCCATTGCCGTGAACGCTACCACCGTCAATGACGTGCAGAAGGCACTGGCATTTGCGTTTAAGCGCAACTTGAAGGTCCACTATCAAGAATACTGGGTGCGTGTCCGTTGAGATGAACATGTAAATAGAATATTAATTGCGATTCGCAGAGACGACTTCTTCGGGCGGGGCCTTGGGCCCGGCTCGCTCATGATTTGGACGCACCACTTCACTGCCTTCAATTTTGCTAAGAACTTCAAGTACAAGACCGGTCAGTCTGCGGGAGTCCCTGCGATTACGGTTGGACCGGGAAACCAGGTGGGTTGATTAACCTGTATTTTCCTCTTCCTATTTGTCTGACCTCAGTATCCAGTGGGTCGACACTTACGCCTTTGCTGCGAAGAATAAAGTCGTCGTGGCGGGTGGAGTCGCTGCTCTGGGCTCCGACTGGCGCAGGCGGAGGATGGGCCCTCGGAGGCGGACACAACATTATCTCGCCCCATCTTGGTCTCGGTGCGTTTTTCAATGAATCACTTCGTATAGATTTTAATTCCTCCCTTCAGGCGCGGACAACGTCCTCGAACTAGACCTGGTTCTCCCCAACGGTACATTCATCACCGCCTCTCCCACCTCGCACCCGGATCTCTTCTGGGCTGCCCGCGGCGGCGGCGGCCCCTCCTTCGGCGTCTCCACGCGCCTCGTCTACAAGGCGCACCCCATCGCCCCGCTCTACGCGTCCTTCTTCGAGGCCCTCGCCGCCACCCCCGACGCCTTCGTGCAGCTGCTCGACACCTACCACGCCGCCCTCCCCGCGCTCGCGGACTGCCGGCTGGTCGGGCTACTATCCGTTCGAAAACGCGTCGTACTTCGCGCTGATGTACCTCCTCCCCAACGGTAACACCACATACGGCAACGCTACGCTTGGGACGTTCATCCAGGCCGCGCGCGCCATCCCGGGTGTCACTATCAAGACCGACGCGACGACGACGTATCCGGACTACCAGAGCTGGTTCGTCGCGAATGTCTTGGACCCGGTGAACGTCGTTGGGTTCAATTACACGGGGGGCGTGGCGAGCGGCCTGGGGGGGGACACGGCGTCGTGGTTGCTGCCGCGAGAGTTGTTCGAGAACCCGGAGTCGGCCCATATTATGAGCAAGGCGCTCCTGTCCGTCCCCGCTGGTATTGGGCAGTGCGTACCACGCTTTGCATTTATTCCGCTCTTTGATTGAATTGTGCGCCTGCAGGCATGTCGGCGGCGGCATCGTCTCCGCCACCCCGCCCACCTTCAACGCGATGCACCCCATCTGGCGCACCTCCCTCTCAGACCTCTCGTTCTTCGGCGCATGGAACGACTCCGCGCCGCAGAGCACCATCCAGACGATTCGGCAGCAGGTGTCGGACCTGGTGAAGCCGTTCAGAGACCTCACGCCCGGTGGGGGGCAGTATTTGAATGAGGTGCATGCTTGTTCCCTCTTTTTCCTGTGGCTGCTTCCTCCCTCCTCTTCTCTCCCTTCTGCTTTTATCGTTCGTTGTTGTTGTACTAAACTGACACGGCACAAAGCCCGACATCTTCGTCCCGGACTACACCGCCGCCAACTGGGGCACGAACTACCCGCGCCTGCTCGAGATCAAGAAGGCCGTGGATCCGACGAACCAGCTCCTCGTCGCGCAGGGCGTGGGCGCGGTGGGGTGGGATGATGAGCAGATCTGCAAGACTAGCTGAGATTACGATGTGTTCCTCTGGGCGTGGGCGTGCCGGTGGAGACTCGGGGTGGGATGTGTTGCGGGCGATGTGATGCGACGTGAAGGATGGGGCGCCGATGAGGGATCGGACTGGAGGGAACTGGATACAGGAGCATGTGCTGCCGGCGGGAAAGAGGCAGTAAGGACGTAGAGAGAACGAGAGCGTGTACAGAGACATGGACATGGCGATAAGAGTCCGGGGAACCGTAACGACGCGCGGCGGACGAATCTGCAGGAGACGAGGATGAGAACCAATTACCAATGACGAAGCGATGCATGTGGGCGGTGCCGAGGTGAAGGCGGCGTGAAGGAGGCGCGGACGGACGACGTGATTTGTGCGATCCGACTTGGCGGTGCTTATGGGCGGTGAGCGCAGAAGAGGCCAGATGAGGTGTCAATGAGCGGCGATGCGCGCAGACGAGAGCCGCAGCGGAGCAAATTCGGAAAAAGTTCCAATCAAAAGGCATATACAAAACAGGAGCAGAACGGAATGGACGTATAGTTATGTCCTCTTGTGCTCCCGTGTAGAGCTCCTCAAATGCCCTCCGTCTCGGCGTCGCGGTATTTCGTTTCGATGGCCTATGCGTGGATTTCAGTGTGGCTAGAATGCAAGAACATGAGAAAAGAAGATGGGTGGAAGGGGCGAGAAGGGAGGGTGAGAGCGGGAAGAGAACGCGGGAGGTACGAGCGCGAGTAGAACGAGGGAAAACGGGGTGCATTGCATAGTGGGAAATAAGAGCGGAGCGGAGAAGGGAGAGTGGAGAGAGGGGTGGAGAAAGGAGATGTGAGCTGGAAGAGAGAGCTGCGCGGAGAGTGGATTGGATACGGAGAATAAAGGGTGGAGGGCGAGAAACACGCACGTTTCTTCATTTCGTTGTTGCGGTTGAGCAGCAGCTGGTCGCACTCGGCGGTCTTGGCGTGACGGGTGGCGGCGTCGACTTCGGTGCAAAGTTGAACGAGGCGCTGGGGGGAGGGTCAGCGAGTGAGCACAAGAGAGCAATGTGGGTGGAACAGGGCCGAATGAAGTGGAGAGCGAGTGTAAAGGAGGAGGGACAATAGCGCCATCGTGCTCAGCATGACGAAGCTGCGGTGTTTCCAAGGATGCTTGTGTAACCGCAGCGCTGATAGCATCGGCGCTTGCTGCCCTCGCCCACGGGAGGCGGATAGAGAAAGGACACACTTCCCTTTTATCCGTCTTTTACGCTGGTTAAAGCGTCTCAATCGATTCGAAGTCGTCAACCAAGCGGATAGATGCTCGTCCGCGGGACGAAGGCAGCCCGCCGAACCACATCACAGCTAGAGCCTAGTCCAGCGAGCCGCAGCCAAGTATTCCGAAGACGAGGAGGTGCGACTCTTGCTCATCGATACTGTAATCCTTCAATTGAGGGTCGAGGTGCGCCGCGCGAATACATCATGCTTGATGGCGAAAGACAGAGGCGAGGTGGCTGTGCGTGACATGTACAGGTGTTGATGGTAAACAACACCAAGCAAGAGTTCAAACAATACTATTTTCTTATATGCGCACGCGAAAGGATGGCTCGAGACCGATGCTCGATGAAAATCGATTTTGATTCGAATGAATGAGCCTTTGACCGCCGCCCTAGCTCGCGCGGTGCGATAATCAAGGTAAAAGGTAAGCTTACATCCAACTTGGATCTCAGAGCTGGGACCTGAAAATAGCCGGCGAGCACCGCGCTTTCACCCGGCTGTTGTTGACCACGGGGTTACTTGTCCCGTGTGAACAGAATCAACGGACGCAGGAGGACACGGGTTCGACTCTCTCCGACGGCGTATGGATGCAAACTGCCTTTTTCTCTTTCTTTTCCCTGTCAATTTCTTGTTCGCAGGCAAACATTTTCCGGTTTGATAAGGTTCACCCCCTGGTCCCAAAGAGGAAGATTGCGTCCCAATCTTCACTGCACGAAGCCAGGTTGGATTGACTCCAGACCCAAATGAATGGGATGGGAGGTGTACCTCCGTCAGGGGAGGCCGTCGTTGGCCGGGTGGTCGCATTCGCTCTGTGACAGTCGGGGTTCGAATCCCCATGACGGCGCGAGGAGTAGATCCTGTTGGTTCTGCGCTGCGAAGCTTCGCTTCCCATATACTAGGCAACCACGAGGATGGCTTCGATCTAAATTTATCTCGCGGGATAAAGCCTCGCCGTGGCTCCAAATTGGACCACGACATATTGTGCGGGCGATCTTTAATATTCAGCTCACCTACTGGGATCACTGATTCCATAATCTTTCTCGAGGCACAACGGTGGCACCACAGTGTTAGCGCACGGGATTGTGGGTGCGCGGGAATATGCCCGGCGAGGCGCGGGTTGAAGCCCGGATCAGGGCTGCTACAGTCACGGAAAAAATTGATGCAGCACTTACGGTTGGGTGACGGCAGCCCAATGTGCTGCATCAATTTTTGCTGTGACTGTAAGATGGACAGGTGACGGGCAAGTTTTTCTTCACCCGTTTGACACGTTTACTGGATTTTGTATTCTGGGCGACAAATGACTTTCTTTGTGGTTGGAACCGGTCTCATAGCAGCTGGCAGATGGCTTCACTTTAACACACAGGAGTTCGATTCCCTCCGACGGTATACGTCGAGTCTTCATTTTTTTCAATGCTTTCGCTTTCACCTTCGACTTACTCTCCTTCTAATCTCCTTCCAATCTTTCACCAAGTTTCACTCATATGGCTGGGTCACGAGCACCACACGCAACATATCCGCAGAACTGTGATACACCTCTCTGCTTTATGACTTCCGCAGACACCGCATACTGACTGAGTGGAGGGTCGATTCAAACTCAGATAAATGAAAACATACGCTTTTGGAAAGCCGTTGACCGTGGTAGAGTACCCCCATGGCTCGCTAAAGCCGTCTTCGACCACTCGTGGTTGTCTTCTCCCGCACACGAGGGCGGGAGGCTGGAGTTCGAATTCCCTTGATGGCGTGGGCGATAGCCAATATTTCTTTGCGTTATTTCCTGCTCGCAAACCATTGTTGGCACCGGGAAACTCGATGAGCATGTTATACACTGCAGTTTGATCCCATATCATCCGCTGAATTTAACGTGACGAGATCGGAGATCCTCTAGCGCCGCGCTTGCCCTCAATTTCGGTTGTGCAAAATGGACACTTGTAGGCACGCACCAATACCCATTCTCTCAACGCCGTCGGTGGCCAAGGTGGCCTGTGGAGACCCCGGTGTGTTGTATGCGATGAAGGAGTGGGGTTCGAATTCCCGCAACAGCATGCGTTCCGAATTTCTAAGCTTGCTTTTGTTTTTGTTTTCTTGGCGCTGAGCAGGCGCAAGCCTGGGGCCGGGGCCGCCTTGTATGGTGCAGAATGGGAGTCTTAGGGAAAGGAAGAGAGGGGGAAGAATTGGAGCCCTGAAGGGACGAAATGGAATTGCTTAGGCTTGTGATCTCCGAGTTGCGCACTCGAACTCAGTCGCGCGACATCGAGACGAGAGCGAAAAGAACCAGATCTCCAAGAAGTTCTAGTGATGATCAGGTTCGGTTCGGTTCAGTTTCAGGCCACTTTTTACCGAACACCGAACCTGAACCTGTATTCGGTTCAAGGGGAGGCTTGAACTTTGAACCTGAACCTCAGGTTCAGTTTCGCTGTGGAAGTGCCAATCGGCACACTCGTTACATTTACCTCTTAAGGAATTGTACGCGGGTTCCTCCTCGGGCATAAAAACATCTTTTATTTACTCTATCACTCTATCATGAACGACTCACCATCTCTTCCACTCCATCACATTTTTCTTAGATTCCTCGCTCCCATCCGGAATACCACGCGACGCGCTCAAAGCTCACGCGCTCTGGACGATCACGTGTTCGAGACATCAAGTAGTCTCCGTGTTCATAACTCGTGTTTCTTCACGTTGGAAGGACGGATGGCGCGTCTCTCTCTTCCTCTGTCTCTCTCTCCTCTCCATACACGCTCCCCATCCTTTTCCTCCTCTCTCTCATACCTCTCGTGATGTACAACTGCTGGTTGTGACATCGTCTCTGAAGGCTCTACCCTCACCTGGGATTAATATGCTCGGAGACCTCGTCCATCTCCCGCACGCGCTGAGGCGGCAGCATGATCTCCCTATTTTGTCTTTGTGCACTTCCCGGATGGTTTGAGTTGGATGAGGCGGTTAGCATTCAGTATGTTTATTTTATTCTACCATGGACTCTTACATAGTTCGACATTTGTATTTCGTTTCCAAGGGCTCTGGTGATGCATGAGCACACATTTCAGCCAACCCGATCACAGTATTTAATCCCTTGCAAATTGAGACAGGGGATCATCTCCCTCTTCCCCCCATCATCTCTGCCTGAACTTAAAGCTTTCCTTGCCCATCTTATCGAACACGAGTGGTCTAGAGACGGGCCTAGGAGTCTACGAGTCCACATTCTAGAGCTGAGTACCACTTCTGTTGCCTATAGTCGAAACACTGTTCCATTGCCGCAGCCTAGGGTATATACTCGACCCTCACTACTCTGGTCTACCCCCCAGACCAACCCCTATTCTACATCACCAGGTTCGGTTCAGGGTTCGAACAGGTCCGGACGCCTGAACCACATATTATTGATAACTACAGGTGCGTTACATTAAAAGTCAGTCATATACTCATCGTCCTCGCCATCCTCGTCCTCGTGGCAGGAAGGATATTTGGGAGCATCCAATGGACTATGGCAGAACGTGCATTGTCTTGACCCTCATTTACCCATCACACAACCCTGGTGGCCGTCGCTTTCTTCTCTCGCTGCCTTTGTTCCCAAAGGGCATTTCGGGCATGGAGGTCTTTCCAACTTCCAAGCGACTCAAGAGGCCCTCGCGACACTCATGACGTTTACGACTCTATCCTCTCCATCTGGGTTCGTCGAAGTCCCTGTATCTAAGCAGCTGTTGCGTAGACGAATATCACACTGTCAAATGTCGGACCGAATCAGTTTGGATTCGGTCGATCATCGACACTGTGTATCCCACGATCCACATGGATCCGGACACTTGTGTCCGCAATGCAGTGAGGACATGGGCTCTGAATGCAATGCTTCGATCCAGATCGGATGCAATATTGCAGAAGTCCTAATAGCTGTTTGGCAAATCGTAATAAAAAAAAAAGTTGGAGCCGTCTGCTGCACAATTCACAGTCAATCAGAGGGCGAGGGAATTTTACAGAAAATCATTTTTCGGTGGTTGCCGATCAGCTCTACTGTGCCCTTGGGAAGGGATTGGCGTCAAGAGCTCGTTGCTATTTTGAGTTTCCACCACATGGTCCTTCGCGACCGATCCCACGCCACTAAGAACACAAATTTACAACGTAAGCCCCGTGACGTCTCACGAGTGTCTCGGTCAACCGAGTATCCCGTACCCTTTCTTCGCGAGTCTTTAAGAGCTTCATTCGGTCCCTTGCACCTGCCCACTCTTTCTCGTGTGCGATCGTCGGTCTCTTTGCAGTGTAACACTTCCCTCTTCTCGTGCTCGCAATATATGGGGGAGTTTGATCAAACTCTTGGTTCGTAATTTATTCCTGGATCCAAACCGTGATCAATGTCTCTTGCCAATGTAGGGTTTACTCTCGTAGGTGTGACTAGTGCGTTTGCTAATTCGGTATGCAGTTTCCATGCTAACAAATTCTCAGTCAACACCTACCTAATGGGAGTCATTATGTCCCAATTCTTTACATATTGGACTTCCGGTGTGTCGCGCATCCGTGTAGCCTAAGCTTCAAGGCTGATATCGAGATTCGATCCAGAGTATCAGGATCCCTTGTGGATGAGGCGCGTACCGTGCTGCTGCTCGTTCTAGGTTTAATATTCTCACAGATTGTTGGTCGCCTTTCTTTTTATCATCAACACCACCCAAGCGGCGGCAGTCATTTATATGTTATGGTAGATATCCCAGGTGCAACTGGATATCCATTCTCATTACTCAAACCAGGTTCTACTGTGTCACGCGAGCAAAGACCTTACGCCCCCTAGCCAAAAGCTCATATTTTCCTGTCCAGAAACTTCACAAATCCCAACGCGGTTGCAAGTGAGAAATTTCAATCACGACTCACTAGTTCCCAACTCAGAATGCCATAGTTGAACTATGGCCGTATCCCTTCACGGCTCTCAGTAAGCTTCCCTGAACACCTCTAAGACTCCGGGCTCAAACTTCAGCAGCGATGTCTATTCTTGCACTAGTTAATCACACTTTCCAATCGTCGCGTATATATCGCTTCACCCGCAGTAAAATCCTCGTCGCGTTTCTGCTCGTGATCTCCTTCGTGAATTGTGGGATCGGTGTCACCGTTGCGATAGAGATGTGGATTTTATCCAAGTACGTGCCACCCCAGAAGAGAAATAATTCCGAAATAACGGCATTCCACTCCCATCAGGCTCTCAAACCTTGCTGCGCTGCAGCCCATTATCGAGAGCAATCTTGCGCTTCAATGTGCCATCGACACAATGATCGCTAGTGAGGTGCCTTGGCATATGACTCAAAGCCCAACCTGATGGCCGGAGCGCAGTCATAATGACCGTGATGTTCTCCCGGTGGCGCACCAACTTCTTCGCCGATACGGACAAGATGCTAAACCGATTAATCCGGACAGCAGTACAATCTGGTTTCTTTACCGGTTCGTGGACGCCTTAACAAGCGCTATGCTGAAATCTCAACGGAATGCCCGCACGTGCAGCGATATTTGCGCTCGGCACTCTCCTTTCTAGTCGTTTCTCTCCTGGAACGTACATGGTTTCGCTCTTTGCCCTCCCCATAGGCCGCATCTACACACATGTAAGTACACGGATGCTCTCCCTCTACATTTCTCGTCTAATGCGTTTGGACATAGACAATGATGGATCAGCTCATCACCCGCGAGGAGTTGCGGGGTATGTTCTTGAACCGCGGGAACCACCTCTCCTTCCTGATCTCCGACGTCGCTCCAAGTGGGACCGGCCGGGTAGGGGGGAGTACGATGCACGCATTGTCATCTGCCTCGAAAGAAGAGAGAAACGAGTCGTCTAATGACGTCTCAAAGGAGTCCCGGGCGTTCCGTAATCAATAAAATATTGACATTTCGTTTGTCAACTCATAGGGCCCTCGACATCCCTATCCGAGCTTTGTATTATTATTTCTAAGGCGGTCAAGTGAACATTCAATAGTCCATTAACTATGTACATGTATGACTTTTCAGATCAAAATATCTGGCTGCTATTAGCGAGTGTGGCGTGTTTCAGTTCAGCATGTACTAGGTAGCACAAAAAGAAGAGATTTTCCAGGTCACCTCGTCAATTTCTGCCTTGAGTAATTCGAAGGGCGTTTTGAGTCAGTGAATTGTTCAAAAACAACGAAGAGGTCCAGCAAGGCGAAGGTACCGGTGTGGGTGAGGTGGTTCGAAACAAAGCCGAAAAATAACATCGCCCACTCGCGGCCGCAACGGAGAATAGACTTGAGCGCATACTAAGGGAGATCCTGAATCCTGATCCTGGTAGGGCACTTCCAAGGCCACCCAAGAAGGCTCGCGCGGCGACTTTACTTTTACTTTTATCTTCGGCTAGTCATATGTAGAACAATCGAACCCAGGAATGCGATGGGAAAGCTTTGATTGAAGCAAAACAAGCGGCTGCTCGGCCGCTTCGCGGCCTCGCACCCCCTTCCTTCGGTCACGGTGCAGATTCAACCCAGTTGAATGTCAATGTCCAGTTGAGAATTGAGCAAAGGAGCCTGTAATTCACAACGAAATAAATTCCGAGCTTCGAGTATTGAACTGAGCATTCAAGACAGAGTTTTGCGGTGTTCCATAGATATGCTGTGAAGCCGGATCCAGACAGGCACGGCATGAGAGCCTGGAGAGAGATCGACGAAAGTGGTTAGACCGTTAGAAGCTGATGGACAAACTGCGGAGATGGCGGAGTTCGAAAAGGCTTCAGACGGACAGGCTTAATTTTATAAAGAGAGTGAAGTGATTTCAGACATAACCAAGTGGCTTGGCCAAATTATCAAAATGGGTGTGTAGTGAGGTACGAACTAAACGTGGTCAATGGTCAAGCGGCATGCGTTTCAACTATTATCCGTTCTTTAACGAGATGGCACAAATCCTGTGCTATTTCCCCACATATATCATCTCCTTTGCCGTTCCTCAGCCTTTCTGCTCTGCCTAACTCCTTTAGTTCATTGTATATTTCCACGCTTCTGGACCCATGATCAACCACGCACCGGCTTCCGGTTCTTTCCAAACTGTGCAAAAATGACTGCGAACTGTCAAACCCTACCCCGATCGGGACCACTGAACGGTCGAACCGAGTCTCGTGGATTTACCATTGCCCAAATCTACATAATATTCTCACTGCAGCCTGGCACGTTCATCATACTGCGGCGGCGTGGACAACCCTTATCTACCGTTTCTTTAAAAAAATCGACGGCTTTCATTTGGCACTCTTTGGTTTCATCCTCTTGCAAAGTTCTCTTTCACTGCATGAAATGGCTCACACTTTATTTACACCAGTTCCACCTGATTATCCGTTCTATTAAGATTCTCTACGGCTTTCATTTGGAAGTACAAGAAATGCCTTCGCTTCGCTCCGGCAAATTTGATTGGAACGGGGTAAATTAGTTTGGTAACTTGTGTGTAAATTTCACCAGAAGAATTTCACGTAACATTTTGAGTGCTGCGAGATCTGCAGGCTTGGAGCTGGGTGTGGATCCATGGTCCGAGAGCTGTGTGCAGATGCGCCGAAAAATGAGGGGAGAAGCAATGTGATTCTTGAGGCAGTGCGAAAGGCGTTCGGAAGAGGGAACCTCAGGTTCTCCTTCGAGGTTATTTCGGTTTTTTATTTCATTCATCGACTTCGTTCAACGTGGTGAGGCCCTGTTAAACAACAGTGAATAGCTGCGGTGATCCTTTAGTGATTTTGCAGCGATGTCAAAATTGCGACATATAGTTTTTTTAAAAAAAGTCTGATGATTCTTCTGCCTTCTCCTGCGGCGCTACGGTACGTGAGTTGCTTTTGCCGCATACAGCCTTGAAGTTGGATCTACCTCATAGATTTCGCAGCAGTCCTGAATCGTCAGACTATGCTCCCAAATCTTTAAACATCTGAGATCCGTGCGAGACAAATTGAACAGAGGTGGGTTCCTAAAATACATTACAGGGTCTACTGGCAATTTGCGGCAATCAAAATATTCTGAGATCATGGAAGGAAGAAAGAAAGGAAGATATATTACTGGAGCTCTACAACGTGAGATAACCAAGGTGGCAGAGATCCCTGAATGGAAAGGATTAAACTTTGTGAGAAGTACAAAATTTCAACTGCAAAATTGTATTTCAGCGACTAAAAACTGTCAGCCCACTAATAACTCCATGAATTGTGGCAAGGTAGAATGTTGAGCTAAGAGGCGAAAATTCAATTGATGTTGAAACCAAACTGGGGTGCACGGAGAAGATGTTTGTGAGCTCACCGCAGATTATACATTAAAAGTGGTTTTCCTAGGCCAGGGGTTCGTTCTGGTTGGCCATTGGTGAGTCCCTGGAGGACCCGGGAAGCTAGCCCAAGGTAACTCCAGCAAAAGTCGGTCAAAGTGGCCTCAAATCCCCTACCTTTTCCAGCTCTTTGGGTCTCAAATCCCCTAGATCGGAGTTGGATATCACGTGATATTACTAATAATGCCATTTTTGACTATTTTTTCGCTTTTTTTCGCTTTCCCTGCTGCGGCGCCTGGGACCTTGATTTGAGAGGCTGTAACACTTTCATGATGTCTCTGCTAGAAAGTGCCATCCAACGTCCATCATGTTGTGTTGCATAGAATAATTTTTTTTTGGAGATTGATGTACAAATAAAGTGGGCCCGATTGGGCCTGAAATCCCCTAACTTGGAGAGAGATTTGGAAATTTTGGCCTCAAATCCCCTAATTTGGGAGTTGAAAATCGCAAAATTTTGGCCTCAAATCCCCTAACTTTGGAGTTACCCTTAGGTGAGCTTCCCGGGTCCTGTCCCTGGCAGCACTGACAGAAATAGTACGTACCTCACAGTTGCCAGGGAGGCTCGCATATTGACATCTTGATTGAGTGACACCGAAAAAGCAATAGGAAAGCTCACATTTGCATTAGACTGTCGTACCTCACAGTTGCCAGGGTGACTTGCGTGTTGACACCTCATTTGAGTGACACCAAAAAAAGCAATAGGAAAGCTCACAATTGTGTTCTCCCACTGCCGAACACTGCCCAGGTTGAACCGAATTAATGAAAGCAGTCTATTGGGAAGTAGCGGATTGTGGGAAGAAATGTGGTTGTTCAGCGACGTCGAGACTATTTATGGCGCAATTTTGAATGGTGATGAAGCAGAAAGCTACTGACCTGTTCAGGCTGTTGAATTAATCAGGAACGATAGACTAGATTACGAAATGCCAATATGCACCAGGTGTCAGAGGTTATTCGGGATTCAGGACAGGGCCAGTCATTTGTCTGTGAATCAAATTGTGTTAGTGAGCCATTCTAAAGGAACAGGAATGCAGAAACTGTAGACCATCAAGCGAGGTCAGTTGGTCAGAAAACTGTCAGGATGTGAGGGGGAAAGCAGAGAGGTGACTACACTCCTTTATGTTGGTGGATATTCAATCCTGATATCCCTGCCGAGACAACTACACTCCTGAATGGCGACAGGTGTCCCCTGGGTGCCACCTGTTGACTCCTTGGTGACCCCTAGACGCTGTGGTGATAACACATAGGGACTAGGAGCATCAGCATTAATGTTCCTTAATGTTGGATACAGTAACCGATCGCGATCATATTTAATTTATGTAGAGGTATATAAACTCGGTAGAATCTCCCCTGTACAGTAGATTCTACCTCGTCTATACTCAGGCCTTACTTTGGCTGGATTGCTTGGTTCTTGCACTTGAGCCTGGAGTGCTCTTGTTCTCATCTCATTGTTCTGGTCTTGCCTTCACTCCCCTTTCGCTTGGCAACACCAGAACTCCTACTCTCTGTCTCTTGGGATATCGACCTAGCAGTGTTGGATCTGGCCCGTTAGGTAGCGGCAAGGAGAGACGCTTACCTACCAAGGAGAAGAGATCATCACACTAGTTCCTGGCAGGGTTGTACAGAGACTGGTTCGCCTGAGTTCCCCTCAGGCATCCCTCAGTCTTGGATCCAGTTGGAACCCCTGTTTGGAGTACCCCTGAGTCGGGTTCCTCCTCTCGAGTTCTTGGGATGCAACCCCAACCCCCTATCCAGAACCCGAAGCCCCTATTTGAGACACCCAGAGCGGGTTCCTCTCACTAGGGTCTGGTGCATACAGAGTTGAAACCCGGATCCGAAAAAGACCCAGATCCGAAAAATGTCGAATTATAGGCCCAGATTTGATGCAATTGACCTGAGTCTTTTTTGTATTCATCTTACCCAGGGTATCAACAACCGGATGTGCGCAAAAATCCCCACTCCATTTGTCGAGTAGCATGAGAAATTGAAAATATATTAAAATTGGAAATTTGTGGCTGTGCTACAAGTCGTGAGCGGAGAATTTGTTGTTACAAGGGTCTAGTTCATCTCTCAGACTGATTATTGTGCACAGGGGGAGGTCAAGTGCTGCATCTACCTCCTCAGAGGTGCACTTGATGGTAGGGATGCAGCTGGCACATATATGGCACCTGATTTTTCAGATCCAGGTCCTCTACCAAAACAAGTGCAAAAAGCGATGACCTCATACTCGGCAACCACAGACCCAAAAATTCTGAAATTATTTGGGCATACACTACGAGGTAATAGTATCACATAAATCCAGTTTCAAGTATGGTTGTTCATGTTACGATTGAGAGATGGGGGATGTTCTTTTTTTTTCGGATCCGGGTTTCAACTCTGTAGTTGCAGTACTCTCACTGCAATATCTTCGGGTTCTTCAGCATGGGTTGCTCACCACCTATGGATGCTGGCCTGGTTGGCCACATCCTCCCCTTGGATCCTCAACGCACGGTTATGTGCTATTCGAGCGGTGACGGATTCTCTCTCAACACCTAGGGATGGCTGCTGTTGTGTCTGGTGTGGACGTGGTCCAGCTGACCTAAGGGCCGTTGCTGACAATACGCAGGGAGGCCGTACTGATGTTCAAGTCCATTCTACTGATTGCTGTGCCTCCGTACCCAAGGTCAGATAACTCCCGGGCATCACGGTGTCATCACCGACACTTCTTGACTCTTGAGGGCCGGACAACCCGTTTCCGATTCGATATTTTGCCATCCCATGCGGGTGTGTTTAGGTAAGTTCCTTGAATTACTATCCCGCAGTATATGCTCAAAGATGCTCACCTTGATGGTTCAGCCTCCCACTTGCTGTGTACACAAATGCCGAACATTGTGGACCGTGCCTGGCGGACCGAGGCGTCCTGGAACTCCGATATTTTGAACCGAGTTTCAATGCCTGGCTTTTTAGGAACGTCAATGTATACGTTGCCTTCATTGAATGAAGCTGATCTGTGTTAATAGGCTTTGAACTCCGCATACTGGGGTTTTTCATTCAAATTCACAGTCACGTGTCATGCACCCCCCTGTTGAGGACGAATTTTTGTTGCGGTCACGCGTCACCCGAGCCTCTGTTGAACCTCCAAGCCATCATGCAGGCCTCAAAACTGCCTGAAAGCTGCAAAAAGACGAAAATTTTCATGAGAATGTCGAAAATTTAGGGGGTGTCACGCGAAAATTTGGTTGCTGTTGAAATGTCGAACTGGTGAATCGTAGTCTCTGTAACAGATACCCTATATTGATGACGAACAAGTATCAATATAGGGTCTGTTAGTAAACACAACCATCTTGTTGGCCGACTGATCAATGTTTTGCGGCCTTGCTCTTGGACACCTTCTGAGGCAATAATTCTGCAAATATTTGAGCATATAGAAAATGCCCCAATGAGACAGTCCTTCCCTCACAGCTAAGCAATTGGTGCGGCTATCTACATGATATCGGACAAGTTTGTGAACCATAGATTAGCTAATCATTTTTTAGGTTGATCATAGATTGAAGCATTGGCTCTGTGAAACACTTGATTCTCGCAGGAAGATGTCACCCAAGTCATTCCATGAGCCTGCACAAATATTCTTAGCCATAGTCGTGTTGTATTCCTCGTGGTACGAAGGCAAAGAACGCCTGTGGGCACAGCCACCATATTGCATAATCAGTCGGTCGCCCAACAATCGGACCGTGATTCCTATCAGACTAGGTGAATCGGGTCACATGTCACACCCCTTGTCGATTTGAATGAAAAACCCCAGTAAGTAAATTAGTTTTTGTGAACTCCTTTGTCACACTGAATCGAGAAAATGTAGCCAGTGGCTCCTGCGGGAACTCTGCCCCCGTTTCGCCAGGCCGGCCGGAGCGGAGCGAAGGCACGTCTTGTACTATGTATTTGAACCGTATCCACCGATCAAAGCCGAATAATTCCGATCGCTGATCCAGGCTTGATCCGGGCCTCTCCTCTCCTTCTTTTCTCCCATGGGCCAATTTTTCTCCCTCTGTGATCGCTGCTCCCAACCCTCGACGCCATAGTGCTGCTGGGTTAGAGCGCGTGCACCACGCCGCGCCGAATGGCTGTGACAGCGACATATCAGTCACACGCACGCACCGCACCTCACCGCCTCGATCCATCCGCATCGTCGATTCGTCGCGCACTCGAATCGATCGAAGCCGTAACTCGATACAAGGAAAGCAAGGAAAGCATACGCTGACCGGATAAAGGAGGGAAGGTGTGTGCTTCGTCCATTATCGGAGCCCATTCCGCCGTATTGGAACCCTTTCATGGCGCTCGATGCCAGCAGCGCTGCGTCGCTGCTTCGTCGTCGTGCGGGGCATGATGGAGCAAGCCACCCCGTTCCTCGACGTCGCACATCACCCCTCCCCCCCCCCCTTCCCGTCTTTCATGCCATGTCTCATATACGTGCTGACTCGCCCTCCTTCCCAGCGCCCCGTCCAACTCCGCACCGAAGTCGACGCTGTCACTCTCCGCGCCGAGACCGCCGAAACGCTCGCCAAGGAGCGCAACCAGCCCTCCTTGAGTGCAATAACGCGATCAAGTCGCTTGCGCATAAGGTATCCTCCCGCAAAAATATTTACCATGATGCATGCCAATCACTGCTAGTCCTCGAATTCGGAAGACGCGCTGGAGCACGCCGAGGCTAGGCTCAAAACGTCTCCCCTCGTGGCGATTCCTACTCTCTCGAGTCTCGACCTCTTGCTCTCGTTCCTCCCCACTCTCCGCGCCTTCTTTCATTTCTTCCTTTCTACTTCATTCTATTTCTATCGACTACGGCGTGCCGACACTTGGGCGCACTCAGGCGATCGAGACAAAGTACGGCGAGGCCAAGGCGGAGCTCGATAAGCTCGTCGCGGAGATGGAGGGATTTTGATGAGGAGGGGGCACGGGAGGGTACACCCATACGTCCATTCTGTTCTGGTCTATAACGCCTTTGGATTGATTGGAGTTTACTCGGAATTTGCTATACCGTGCGAGTCCCGTCTGCGCGCATCGCCGCGCATCGGTGCCCATCTGGCCCCTTCTCGTCTGCTCCCGCTCACCGCCCATCACGTTTGCTTCTTTGTGTTTCATCCCGCTGCCTCGGATTGAAGCTGAGCGCATCGGCCACATCGCATCTCGCATCGCCACCGCTGCGGCTCCTATTGAGCGTCTGAGTTCGCCTGGATTGTCTGTGTCTGTCTCGTCTTGTCTGGATTGCCAGGCTCGTATCTATCCCGTCGACGCTTCGGGCACGCATCCGCATCGACAACGCCGGTTCTCTTCTGCTGCTCGTCCACCGTCTGTTGTTTGCTTGCATCCTACATCAAGTATCGCCGTTTTCGGCACCGATGCGCCTAGATGTGTCCCATCTCATCTGAATATCGGTCTGGGCTGAGATCAATCGGGATGCGCATTGGCGCGGCGCAGTCGCACGTGTACGTCTTCCTCTGATTCATTCACGATTAACCTCGGCGCGGGTACACTCATAATAATTCCAGGAATTCAGTCAAGGATATTCAATATTAATTTCACCCCAGGGCCCAGCCAAGTATTTCGTTCGGCGTCGGAGTTGCAAGTACTGCTCCCGCGTCTCGGACGCGGCATATTGTCAGTGGTACGTCCCTGTCTTCCCTTCCTCCCCAGACCATCTCTCTTTAACTCCGCAATCCGGTTCGTGGTCTCGCGCTCGCCGAGAATGCGAGGGGTTACAAGACGCCCAGTTCATGCCGTCCGGGGAGTCGAATCCCCTTCTTCATTGTACGTCTACACCCCAAGTTCACAGAACGAAGGCGACCCCCTAGTCAGACGGCTTCACTAAGGCACATGCGTTTGCGGTAGGGCATTTGGGCGGTTTCGGGCCATCGGAGGCATGCTTAGTCACCTGTTTGTGCATGTTGTAGGCAGTTCCTGGCTTGCTCTATCCCTTGCATCGCGATACTGCGGGATCCTCTCTCGACCAGTGCCAGCGCAACCGGCCATCCTACCGCATATGGTGATTGGAGTGTGCTTCGACGACGACCTTTCGGACTCATCGTTCTGCCGTGCTCACCACTTTGACTCTTTTGGCCCAATTTGGCCGGACGAAAAAACCTGAAAAACAGTGACCGCAAATAAACGAGCTATCGACAATACAGAAGATGAGTTCCGGGCTGCGCTAGCCACTTACACCAAGGCGGGAAACAAAACAGCCGCGATGCAGCGCCTATGGAATGCAGCGTACGAGAAGGGGAAGATGGCAGTGGTGGCAGCAGAGGCGCGGCGCCCGGTACCAACACCAGAGGAGTCTCGGGATCTGGATATTGGGGCAGCAAAGCTGAGGGGTTTTGCGGAAGGACGGAGGGCTGGTTTTGAGGAAGGACGACGAGTTGGTGAGAAGGGGGCGATGACGGTGGACGCGGTCAAGCTTGTGTTCGCTTCAGGGAAGGCGGACGGGATGGAAATTGGCCAAGAGAAGGAGAACCTGCGATGGAAGGAATTGGGGCATTTCGAGGATGGTATGTGTCGCTCTGTTACCAGCGCCACAGATGCCGGCGTCGAGGCCGACCCTTCATCCCTGTTTGCGAACAACACCGATGTCATGTCGGTCCTTACCGGCTTCGATTGGGCCCACGACGCGGAATCCCTCCCCATTCACGCTACGTCTTTGACTCCCCGACAACCACGCGATCTTTCAGGGCTATGCTCAGGCTCGAAAAATCCATTCAGCACGTTGCAACGGCGCCATACAAGACACTATGGCTCTCGCGCGAATATGATCCGGAGACGGAGCTTCTATTGTTCACCACCAGCACAGTTTGCACACTCTACGAGCAACGGGTGTTCGGACAGCAGCAATTCTTGGTTGGGAGTTTTGGTGTGGGCTTCGGTTGGTTGGTTGACACAGACAGCCATCGGGGGTGTCTCATTGGGTTTAGGAGGGCTGTAGGCAACAAGGACGTTGCCTTGTTGAGGGGGGTAGATGTGGTAGGGCGTTCGGGCAGTTTCGGGCCATCGGAGGCATGCTTAGTCACCTGTTTGCACATGTTGTAGGCAGCTCCTGGCTTGCTCTATCCCTTGCATCACGATCAAGGGGAACTCGGGATTAAAATTTTGTATGTGGGGAGGGGGGGGGGGGGGGGGGGTCCTGGGGGAGGCTGAAAAAAACTTTGTGATACTTTTGTTAGAAGATGTTGGAAACCCTCAAAACACCATTTGAACCATGCCAGAGGTTTCAGGAAGGGTTTGTACGACGCCCGAACCATCTTGAAGGTCAGTTTCCTAATATGGAATGCCGGATCACGCACGGCGTTGTAGATTTTGCCTTCCGTTGGCTCAACCACTTTCCCAGATGTTCAGGAAAACAGAATATGGGACTCACTATCATGGATATACAGTATCATTATTTTCCCCTGCCAATATACACCTAAGTTGTGATGATTTGGTGCCTAGTGCCGAAGTGGGGGTGATAGACCAGATAGCAGCACAGGAGTGTGAGGAAAAGCACACCAGAGGTGTACTAGATGGCCAGGAGGGTGTTACTACTCTGTAGGATAGCTATACTGCCCGTCATGCCCACCTCCAGTGGTATACTGAGCTGTGGCCATAATCGGAGGGCAACGGCCCGGCGCTAGGGGTGGGAAACTCCTTCCCAATATGGAAGGGGGGGGGGGGGGGGGAGGGGGTCAGCCAAGGGTCGAAAAAAACTTTTCAACCCTATGTACTTATTTCGAATCCCGAGTTCCCCTTGATCGCGATACTGCCGGATCCTCTCTCGACCAGCGCCAGCGCATCCGGCCATCCTACCGCAGCGTCTCGCAGAATGTGTTCCTTTCTTTCTTCCTTTCCTAACCTTTCCGCTGATACTGACGGTCCCTACACTTTAGACTTCGACATACGAACCGGCCATTGGTTCAAAAAATGACAAGAATTGCAGACCTACACCGTCCGGAGAGTCGAACCCACCCTTCACCGCATCCAAAGAACCAGATTGGAAGGCGACCGCCTGGTCGCAGACCGCTTGATCAGGGAAGGTTAGATCCACTTCGTACTTGAGGACAGTTGCTGGAGCGGGGATAGTGATGTTCTGGCTTTGGCCTCAGGCCAAAAAGCCATGGCTTTTTGGCTTTGGTACCAAAGCCAAAGCCAAGCCACCGATTAGCCGATGGCCTGGCCTGAGATTTCGTCAAGCCAAAGCCAAATTTTGTCCAAATTTCCACTAAAAGCCATGGCCTAGGCCAAAGCCGGGCCAAAGCCAGTCAAAGCCATGGCTTTGGCTTTGGCTGGGCTTCGGATTTTTGAAAGCCAAAGCCATGGCTTTCAGGCCAAGCCAAAGCCAGAACATCACTAAGCGGGGACGCTGCTCTTGCTCTTTCTTCTCCGGCCCAACGCGCGTTCCTGGCGCGTCGAATCCGGATTTCCGGATTTGTTTCCGCCAAATGCGCTGCTCCTGCCAATTGTGTGGTGTGCATGGCGTATCACCAGCAGTGTATCAAACCAACGTCCCGTCCCCGCGAGGCGAGGATCTCAAAAAGGTACCCTTCCACTCGTCCGGGGAAAGCACTGGGGATGCGTCGTGCACATGATGCAGGCTTGTGCGAACTGACTCAGGCAAGCGATAGGATTTTCCGTCGAGGAAAGTCTCACTCCGATCTGGAATCAGGTCGCGTGTGTGGGCGTACTACAGAATCCCCGTCATAATAAAGAAATCCATCGATCTAGGCAAGTTGGAGCCAAAGTGAGCCAAAAAAATACAACATTGAGCGAGGCCTGACACGCACCATCTCAAACACATGCCGTGTGCCGCTCGGTTGAGGCCGCCCCGAGTCGAATCGTGAATCCACCGCCAAATCGTCCTTGATTATCGGATTTTCCCCGCAATCGTCGACGTATAACGGCGGCCGGAGAAAATAAGGCGGTGGTGGTGGATGAAGCAGTCCTTCGCCCGTGCGGGCGCTGTCCAGCCGCAGCCCATTAGGCTTCTCCCACCAGCGTACGACGCTAGTGCTTCGTGGCGTGTGCCAATAGCTCCGGGCGCATTTTGCGAGCCCGACCACGAGCCCGCAGAGGAAGGCTGAGAGGAGCAGGAATACGGCGACGGTGATCGCCTCGCGTGGTGCGCCGATTCTGAGCGCCGGGCTGGGAGGTGGAGGTCGGGCGTGATAGGAGTTCGAAACCTGTCGCCCGGTGGGCGGTGCGCTGGGCCACATCAATAATGGTGAGATGAGAGAAGGTGTTGTTGCCGCTGTGGGTAGATGTTATATACCAGTATACTGGGAGGTGGTGTGCGAGAAAGCCGTTGCGCTGGCGGAAGACGGCCTCAGGATGGTCGAGCCAAGAACTAATCTTCAAAGGGTGTGAGAAGTAAGGATGCGAAAGTAAATCAGGTGAGCTTACATCGAAAATGTACCGTCAAATGGAGCTAAAAATCTGGTTCTTGGCCTCTGAAGGCGGGCAAACAAGCGAAAAAGGTCCATGTTGCATACCTGTGATTTATTATAATCCCTCGATGAAGAATGAAACCACTCCGAATAGTAGATGTCAAAGATGACCCAAAAAGGTAGGCGATAGATGAACGCGCATCTGATGAATGGAAGAAAGGAGCAGAAGCCTAACAGCCACCGCAAAAAGTTCAGGAAGGTAAGGCGACAGTTACTAGGTCATAATTCGGTGGTGTTAATTATGTTCTGGGTCAACGGCCGTCATTTCGATGGCTGTCATCCCCCAAAACCGTCCCGTCAGTAAACATTTCTAGGCCTGACGGAACGAGTCGGCTAGTGGGAGGCACGGCAAGGGGCAGGGCGGGTGCGGGTCAGCATGACACAGGACACTGAGGAACGGAGTGGCACGAAGAGAACGGCACTTGTGTAACCGCAGCCGCTGCTACCATCGACATTTGCTACCACCTCAACATAGTTTATGTAGGCCTCCTGAACGCAGTCCATGCTGTCCAGATAGAGATAATGTGAATACTGCACTGAGAAGTGAATGAATATAATTATTGGGGGCTTCAGAGCCCAGTTTATATACTACAGAGCGATAGTATCTAGAAAGTACTACAAGCGTCTAGGAAAGAACAAAATGACTCGATGGATGAATAATAAAGAAATGGACAAAACATCGGGGAATGTTTATGCCCGAGATGCCCGAAATACAACAAGAGAGATGCAGCAGGCATCGGTATCGTCACCGCCAAAACCGTCACCGGTTGTATTTCCGACAGGAACACCTCGTACTCTCAGCTGGTCTTGCAGATCTGCTCATCATCCCACCCTACCGCGCCCACGCCCTGCACGACCAGGAGCTGGTTCGTCGGATCCACGGCCTTCTTGATCTCGAGCAGGCGCGGGTAGTTCGTGCCCCAGTTGGCGACGGTGTAGTCCGGGACGAAGATGTCGGGCTTTGTGCCGTGTCAGCTGAGTACAACAACGAAAGATAAAAGCTGAAGGGAGAGAAGAGGAGGGAGGAAGAAGCCACAGGAAAAAGAGGGAACAAGCACGCACCTCATTCAAATACTGCCCCCCACCGGGCGTGAGGTCTCTCAACGGCTTCACCAGGTCCGACACCTGCTGCCGAATCGTCTGGATGGTGCTCTGCGACGTGGAGTCGTTCCATGCGCCGAAGAACGAGAGGTCTGAGAGGGAGGTGCGCCAGATGGGGTGCATCGCGTTGAAGGTGGGCGGGGTGGCGGAGACGATGCCACCGCCGACATGCCTGCAGGCACACAATTCAATCAAAGAGCGGAATGAATGCAAAGCGCGGTACGTACTGCCCAATACCAGCGGGGACGGACAGGAGCGCCTTGCTCATAATATGGGCCGACTCCGGGTTCTCGAACAACTCGCGCGGCAGCAACCACGACGCCGTGTCCCCCCCCAGGCCGCTCGCCACGCCCCCCGTGTAATTGAACCCAACGACGTTCACCGGGTCCAAGATATTCGCGACGAACCAGCTCTGGTAGTCCGGATACGTCGTCGTCGCGTCAGTCTTGATAGTGACGCCCGGGATGGCGCGTGCGGCCTGGATGAACGTCCCAAGCGTAGCGTTGCCGTATGTGGTGTTACCGTTGGGGAGGAGGTACATCAGCGCGAAGTACGACGCGTTTTCGAACGGATAGTAGCCCGACCAGCCGGCGTCCGCGAGCGCGGGGAGGGCGGCGTGGTAGGTGTCGAGCAGCTGCACGAAGGCGTCGGGGGTGGCGGTGAGGGCCTCGAAGAAGGACGCGTAGAGCGGGGTGATGGGGTGCGCCTTGTAGACGAGGCGCGTGGAGACACCGAAGGAGGGGCCGCCGCCGCCGCGGGCAGCCCAGAAGAGATCCGGGTGCGAGGTGGGAGAGGCAGTGATGAATGTGCCGTTGGGGAGAACCAGGTCTAGTTCGAGGACGTTGTCCGCGCCTGAAGGGAGGAAATTAAAACCTATACGAAATGATTCATTTTAAAACGCACCGAGACCAAGATGGGGCGAGATAATGTTGTGTCCGCCTCCGAGGGCCCATCCTCCGCCTGCGCCATCGGAGCCCAGAGCAGCGACTCCACCCGCCACGACGACTTTATTCTCCGCAGCGAAGGCGTAAGTGTCGACCCACTGGATGTTGAGGTCAGAGGAAGAGGAAGAGGAAAATACAGATTAATCAACTCACCTGGTTTCCGGGTCCAACCGTAATCGCAGGGACTCCCGCAGACTGACCGGTCTTGTACTTGAAGTTCTCAGCGAAAGTGAGGGAAGTGAAGTGGTGCGTCCAAATCATGAGCGAGCCAGGCCCAAAGCCTCGCCCGAAGAAGTCGTCTCTGCGAATCGCAATCAATATTCTATTTACATGTTCATCTGAACGGACCCAGTATTCTTGATGTGGACCTTCAAGTTGCGCTTAAACGCAAATGCCAGTGCCTTCTGCACATCATCGACGCTGGTAGCGTTCACAGCAATGGCGGGGACGCGGCCCTGGCCACACGCATCGGTGCGGTTCCCGAGGATGGAGCACTGAGAGAAAGGCGTGAACTCCCAGTTGTCAGATTGCTCCGCCCCAGGCTGGTCCGAGCGCCAGATGGAGTTGCCGCAGTTGGTCTGGATAGAGCTGCAAAGTGCAGCGTTGAAGTGAGGGTCGTGGCAGTAGTAGCCCGGGGGGTGGACGTCAAAGATAGGGTGAGAGAGGGTCTTCGAGAAGGTGGCCCAGTCTTTCGCGCTCGGCCAACAGGGTTGGCCGGCAGTGCATTTACAGGTTCCTGAGGGGGCAGCGGGGGCAGCGCCGGAAGTAGTTGGAGAAACAAGAGGTTTGGCAAGAGAAGAAACGACTAGCACGGATAAAAAGAGCGATATCCGGCTGAGCATGTTGGATGTCAGCGAAAGAGTTGACTGGGTTGCTCGTTCCCCACCATTACCTTTTAATGCAGCAGCTCCCGTCCCGACACAGGTGTGCGCCCGCAAACAACTTCATCTGACTGTCTCTTCACAAGTAAGGCTCCAGCCGTTTTTTCTCGGCAGCTCCACAGATCGCCCATATTAGCTGTTCAATTTCCCGTTGCTTTCGACACATCAGGTTTGTGGGAGTCAATTTATTCTTGACCTTCCCGATCAGCCGTTCAACATCCGCTCAAAACGAAGAGTGTCCTTCATTCTCACTGCCATCATCTTCCCCTGTATCGCTTGGCTCCTTTGCATCGTTCGTCTAGTTTAGTTTATAACCTTGTGAAAACAGTTTGCAAATGGTTTAAAAACGTTTACACGGTTGATTTTTTTTGAATCTGGGATAACCTGCCTTGCCCTCTCATATTGAGACAGAGATGTGCATCTATGGGTTCAATCGCAATGCCAATATGAATGCCGGCATGAGTTAACGCTGCTTCTGTCATATTGGTGACCCCTCGGGCACCTCTCAGTACCACAGTGCTCATCGGCACCTTTTCGCAGTGCTCATCGGCACCATTTCGCGATCTGAAGGATGTGGCGCCGATGAGGGATCGGATCGGATCAGTACTAGTTGTTGACTTTTTTTGCTTCTTCAGGTTCCGATAGTTCTACCGCGGCGAGCTGGTCCGGACCACCCGACAATCCACTGCGACCGTGAGCTCGGCTAGAGGGATCTGAGGAGGCCCAGGGGCAATGGTGTAATTACCGTGTACACACCGGGATAACCCCTGGAAACCGGCGTTCCTAAGCGGGACCGTGCCGTGTAAATCTACCTACCTGCCTAGTGCTCATCGGCACCTTTTCGCGATGTGAAGGATGTGGTGCCGATGTGGGATCGGATCGGAGGGAACTGGATACGGGAGCATTCGCTGCCGGCGAGAAAAGAGGCAGTAAGGACGCAGAGAAGAATGAGAGCGTGCAGAGACATGGACATAGCGATAAGAGTCTGCGGAACCGTGACGACGCGCGGCGGACGAAGCTGCAGGGACTCCGACGAGTCAGACAAGGTGCGATGTCGGTGAGGTGATGATGGGACGACAATGATGCTGACGAAGCGCGCGCGGGCGGGCGCAGGAGACGAGGATGAGAACCAATCACCAATGACGATGGAATGGGATGTGGGCGGTGCTGAGGTTAAGGCGGCGTGAAGGAGGTGCGGACGGACGACGACGCGATTTGTGCGATCCAATTCGTGGTGAGCGCGGAAGGGGCCAGATGAGCGCCAATGGGATGCGATGCGCGCAGACGAGAGCAGCAGTGGAGCAACTACCGAGCAAGTTCCGATCAAAAGGCATATACAAAACAGAAGCAGAACAGAATGAACGGATAGTTGTCCTCTTGTGCTCGCCCTCAAAGGCCCTCCATCTCCCCATCGCGGCATTTCGTTATGATGGCCTGTGCGTGGATGTCAGTGTGGCTAGAATGTAAGAACACGAGTTGAACACGAGGAAAGAAGATGGTTGGAAGGGGGGCGAGAAGGGAGGGGGGAGAGCGGGAAAGAATGCGGATGGAAAATGGAGAGAGGGCGGGTACGAGCTCGAGTAGAACGAGGGAAAACGAGAACATTTAACGTGGAGAATGGGGGGAACCGACGACGCCAAGAAAAAATAGGGACATAAACGCACGCACTTCCGCCTTTTCCTCCCATCCGTCCCCTCTCCGTCTCGGCCGCCAACTGATCTCCACCTGCTCCGCTTTGGCGTCTAGATCGCGTACCCGCGCCTTGTCCACGGCGAGCTGCGCCTCGGAGGAAGGAGATGAGGGGATTGGAATGTGTTGTGAGTGGAGAAGGTAGTGGAATGAAGGCAGAGTAGGGAAGGTCAGAGTGGGTTGGGAAAGAAGAGCGGAGCGGAGAAGGGAAAGTGGAGAGAGGAGTGGAGAAAGGAGATGTGAGGGGGAAGAGAGAGCCGCGCGGAGAGTGAATTGGATACGGAGAATGAACGGTGGAGGGCGAGAAAACACATACCTTTCTTGATTTCGTTGTTGCGGTTGAGCAGCAGTTGGTCGCCTTCGGCGGTCTCGGCGCGAAGGGTGGCGCGTCGACTTCGGTGCAAAGGAAGTGGGGAGCGAGTGGAAAAGGAGAGGAACAACACGCAGCCAAGTATTCCGAAGACGAGGAGGTGAGACTCTTGCTCTTCGATACTGTAATCCTTGAATTGAGGTGCGAGAAAAACAACAACAAGCAGTCACGAGGCTTGATTCACACCATCACCACCGCCTCTCCAGTTTTGCAGCATTTTGCAGTGGGTCTGTCTCCTCAGAAGAAACTCGAAGCCGCGTTGAGCTGACCAAGACTTCAGCTATGGCACACCATAACCGCTCCCGCGCGTTTCGTACGACGTGTCCGCAGGAACTGATCGACCTGATTCTTGGCAAGACGACAAGGAAACCCTCAACTCGTGCGCGCTTGTGGCTCGCTCATTTCGACCGACGAGCCAAACACTGATTTTCTCCGACCTCACGATTCTGCCTCCCGGACGTGACAGCATTCCCGCCTTGCAACGTCTTGCGGACGTGCTCTCAGTATCTCCGCACCTAGCGCTGCACGTCCGCACACTGAACCTCGTTCAACCTGGCCTCTATAAACCGTGCCTGTGGATGCAGTCGGACATTCTCCCCGCAATCCTCTCCGTGTTCACCAATCTGGAGAGCCTGCACATCCGGATCTACAACTGGGATTCCCTCCACTTGAATTGCGAACAAGCGATTTACGCCTTGATCGCCCGATCTTCGCTCTCATCCATCGAATTCGACGGGGCTCGCTTGAAAACGGACGCCATTCTTGTCTCTTTACTTCGAAGCCTTCCCGCCAGTCTCGAATCTGTATCTTTCTCGGATGTGTTCGCCGATCACAGGCCCTACGGCGATGATCTGGAGAATGCCTCCCCAGAGTTGAATGAACTGCGTCTCGCCTCCCTGCACCTCGATAGTTACGCTCCCACGCTTTTCCATTGGGCGATTGGCGTCGTTGACCCCGAATGTCTCCGACATCTGCATACCACGGTTGAAGAAGACACGATGGATGTCGTCCAACAGCTTCTAGACAGCGCTGTTCACGTTGAGACCTATCACCTTTCCTTTCGGGACGTTTTCTGTGCGTGTTTCCGCAGATTTTCCTGATGCTTTTGCCGAATTAACGGGGGTACACATAGCCAACGATAAAACCCGGACCTTGAGAAGATGCGGGGCCTTCGGACGTTGGAGATTTCGGTCACGCTGGACTGGGAGGAAATACAGGAGGTTGGAGGACAAGGGCAGCACAATCCGCTCAACGATGCGATGCGCACCCTGGACACGGCGCCGCAGAACGTCGAACATCTCGTTCTCAACCTGAATATTTGGAACCCGAGTGAGCTGTCGTATTTCATGCGGTCTATGTCGCGCCTCGGGGAGGACCGCCCGGCCTTGCGGGATGTTGTTGTCCGGATCAGGTCCAGGTACAGCGACTATTCGGCTCTGCAACGCGGGATTCGATATCTCGAGGCAGTGTTTCATCGGCTCAATGAAAGAGGGATGTTGACGGTCATCGCTGTTCATCCACAGGACGATAAATGAGGTGTGCATGGACGAGGATAAAGTCGACATAGGTCCAGTACAGCTCATCGCCTCAGAATGTATTTGGACCAATATACTGTTCTCCAACTGAGTCGAGCAAGTCCCGAGCGTGTGATAGAATATTGTATAGCGAACAAGGGCCAGGGGTCAATATTTCCTACGCTCAAACTGGAGCATTCATCGGCGACAAAGCTCAGGTAGTAAGTCCCGAACGTCCCTTCTCCGACCAGGCGGTCGCCTTCGCTCTGTGATGAAGTTTGGAATACACACCCAATGAAGGAGAGGGTTTCGACTCCCGGACGGCGCATGTTGTGTGGTTTCTCGCGCTTTTTTTGCCACCATCCGAGCAGGGGCAAGATCAAAGGCCAGATTGTGAAGCGAAGGATGGTCAGTATCAGCGGGGAGGAAAGAAGAAAAAAAGGATGCACCCCTGATATTGGGCCGCGCGGCGACGCAGACGAAAAGCCAAGTCCTGGTGTAATATCGAACGCTGAATATCCTCGACTGTATTCTGCAGTCAATCCGAGTGTACGCGCCGGCAGACTGAGTACGTACGGAGTCGATCTTACTTGCCTCGTTGAAGCCGTCTTCGACCAGGGGGTCGCCTTCGCTCTGTAATAGAAGAGCTCAAAACATGCGATGAAGGACTGGGGTTCGACTCCCCGGACGGCGTGGTTTCTTCGAGGGTGACTTTTTTGCACCAGCCGAGCAGGGCAAGATCAAAGGCCAGATTTTGCAGCGAAGGGATGGTCGGCATCAACGTCAACGAAAGGAGTAAAGAAAGGGAAGAAAGGGACGCACCGCCGGCGATGCGGCACGCACGAGGAGCAAGGCACAAGTTCCGACTGGATTCTGGCCTGTACCCGTGCCGGCAGATGTACGTACGGAGGAAATAGTGAATGAACGAGAGGAAGACGCGGATGCATACAAGGGCGCGCGCCAAAGCGCATCCCGATTCATCTCAGACCGATAATGGGATGAGACGAGACGCATCCAGACGCATCGATGCAGAAAACGGCGATACTTGGCGTAGGATGCAAGCAAACGAGGGGCAGCGGACGAGCAGCAGAAGAGCGCCGGCGTTGGCGATCGGTCTCAAGAATATGGGACTGGTGGCGAACACGCATAGCATACCAGCCCGGCAATCCAGACGCTCCAGCGAGTGCGGGTGCGGATGCCCACAGAGGAGACTCGCAGTATAACAGATTCCAAATCAAAAGGCATGTACAAAACAGAAAGACAAAGGGACGTAGACGTATACGTATACTCCTCCTCTCATCACCATGTAACGGTGGCGCGCCCCTCCCCGGAACTCAGAGGCCCTCCATCTCCGCGACGAGCGCGTCGAGTTCCTTCTTGGCTTCGGCGTACTTCTTCTGGATCTCCTGCAGGCCGTGTCAACAACGCATGTCGCGGATGAATGCATGAAAGGTGGGTAGGATGAAAACGAGTCAAGTAAGAACGGAAAGACCGCGTCAAGACACGACAAACAATCGGAATCGAAGACCCCCCCGAAAAAACACCACACGCACCTCTGCCTTTGCCTCCCATTGGTCCCTCTCCTTCTCTGCAGCCGCCTGCTGCCGCTCGGCCTGCTCCGCTTTGACGTCCAAGTCGCGTACCCGCGCCTTCGCCTCGGCGAGCGCCGTCTCGGCTGCTTCGAGGGCTTCTTCGGAGGTGCCGTACTTGAAGAAGAGTGGTTAGCAGGGTAGAGGAGAGGAAAGAGGAAAGAGAAGGGAGAGTGGATGGTGTAGGGAAGGCAAAGCCGAGTGTAACGCGGCTCGAAGCTCGTGAATCGCGGCTCGCGGACCGTGGATCGTGGACCGTGGAGAGCATCGCGCAGAGAACGGATGGAGAGCGAACAAACACACCTTGTGCGTGAAGGACTTGATCTCGTTGTCGCGCTCGAGGAGGAGCTGCTCGCGTTCCTTGGCGAGGGCCTCGGCAGTCTCGGCGCGGAGGGTGGCGGCGTCGACTTCGTTGCGGAGTTGGACGAGGCGCTGGGGAGGTGGTGTCAGTGTGAGCACGGCACAAGAAGGGAAGGGCGGGGTGTAGGAGGCATGACATGGGGGCAGAACGAGGTGCCAGTCAGCGAAGCACGGCCCCGAGTAACGGCGCAGATCCCACCATCGTGCTCAGCACGATTTGCAGGCAACGCAGAGCGAGAGCGACGCTCGCATAACCGCGGCGCCGCTATGCACATCCGCTACCTGAACACAGTCGATGCTGATGAGGTGGAGCGGTGCGCAGCTCGCCGCTAACGCGCAGTACCGTGCGTCAGCGCCTGCGGGTGCGGGGTGCGGGATTGGCTCCGATATTGTGGGATGGCGGGACCCGGACGCGCTTCAGCACGCCGCAGGACGCCGCATCAACCACCGCACTACCCTCCGCCGAGCGGGCGGGCGTCTCCGATACTCAATAGATAGCAGATGCAGATGGTGCGAGCGTGCATGACGCGTGACACCGAGTAGCGGCGGAGCTTCCGCCATCGTGCTCAGGACGACCAAGAGCATAACCGCAGTCGCTGCTGGCATCGACGCTGCAGCCAAGCGAGACGAGGAGGCCAACACGAGACGACGACGAGCGGGCGTCGGCGTGCACACTGCGGCGGCCCGACAGCGACATCGGGATGGCGGGATGGCGGGACGATATCGGAATGGCGGGATACGGGATACACGGGGCGAAATACACACCTCCTTTATCCTGTCAGTCATATTTGGTATCGCTTGTGGGTGTGGTTACTTGAATCGATTCGTCGGGTCGACGACGGGATGGATGGAGGCGGTGAGTGGGGTGAGCTGCGTGTGACTGATATGTCGCTGTCACGGCACTGGTGATGGCTTGATCAATTGGCGTGGCGGTGCGCGGGCCGGAGGCCGATGTTTTTTTACATATCGGACGAGATGACCAAGGGGGAAACACGGCTCGAAAGAAAATAATGAGGCAGGTGGGGGGGAATGGCTCTAGGGGGCGGACGACGCCGTCGTGCGGAATCGAACCCCCAATCCCTCGGGTGTAAGGAGTTTATCCTGGACAAGCGAATGAATGGCTAACGACAGCTCTCTGTCGCACATGGGAGGAGGAGTATTCAATCGGTTGCGAATTTAACTTCTCTTCTGCGGGCGGCATTATAATTCAATCAAGCCATAAAAAAAATAGATGAAGAACGCAATAAAAAAGCACGGAGAATCTGTAATGCCGTCGGAGGGAATCGAACCCCCGGTCCCTTGGGTATATTCGCCACAGAATCTCCAGTGAAGGAATAAAGAAGACCAACCATAGTCAACGACAGCATCTTTGGCATACCGAATCTGAGGGGGAAGAAACAGCATCTAATATTTGAGTCCACCGGGTTCAAGCCGTGGAAGTTCCAAAAGTTGGGTTGTAATTGAACTTCCATAGTATTTTACGATAAATCAAACCAAAAGAATAGGAATACGATGAACGAATTAGATAAAAAAGAGATGCAGAATTGGGGAGACCGTCGGGGGGAATCGAACCCCAATCCCTCGGGTGGATTTCAACAGCATACCCACGGAATGAGAGCAACCGCCATGGTCAACGACAGCTTTTGGGGATGAATACTGGAGAAGTCAGGTCGGGGGTCATTCAGATGACTTTTCTGTACAGACGGCATATTCTGATGAAAATCAATCCATCAATGATCATCTGAAGGTATGTATTGAGAATCTAGACCCTTAAGATTTCTAATGTGGCGAAATGGACCAAAAACATGAAAATTAATCTACGCTCTAAAGTTCCGTAAACAGCAGTAATTGAGACATGAATCCAAGCACTATTAATTCCAAGCTGCCTTTATTATATCCGAGGCCCTCTCTCCAATTATGTATGCTGAAACTTGGGTGTGTGTTGCCGGAATCAGGGGCTATTCACTCTATGGTCAGCAAACAAGTAATGTTAAAAAATGGAAGCCTTACGGCAATTGAAACGTCTACAATTCGCAGCCCACTCAACCCCTTCACCCTCAAGTCTGGGTCGACAACGCCCCAGGTTGCGCCTTTGGGGGACATTTTCGAGGTTCCAACAGGATGAAATATGGATCCCGCATTCTCCCGAATGAATTCATCAAGTTCGGCGTCGGTGGCTGTACTGTTGATGCCGAAAGGAGAGATGATATAGTCTTTCCAAGCCGGTGCAGCAGCAAAGCGAAACGCGCTCTTCAGTGCCTCGCGCATGATGAAGAAATCCAGGTCATCGCCAAGGAGATTTGGATCGATAACCGGGTCTGCGAAGAGATCACTGCTGTTGAGTGTCACCGAGCCGCCTGGAAAGCGGATTCAGATAGGTATTGGGGTAAGTATTCACAGCAAGGTTGATCACATACGAGCAGAGGGCGAAACCACAACCGGGGTAATACTGAAGAAGTTCCCGGTCGCAGGTGGTGCACGGAACTTTCCATTCCCGAACATAAACTCGAAATGCGCCGTATTAGGCCCCGCCGCAGGATCAGAAAACGTTTTAAAGATAGAGGAATTATCGGGAATGCGGAAGAACCCCAAGTGTGTTAGTGGAGAGTCGCCAAGCGGACCTGTTCCCGTGGCATTCCACTGAGCCAACTGCTCGGCCGCCAACGTGGTGTTACGCTCGGCAGTCTCCCAGGTATCTGTTGAGTTGACAAGAAACGAGAGCAATAAGAGAGGATGGTCGGACATATTTTGCCCGACCGAAGGAAGGTTGTGGACCGGTTTAATTCCGACAGAGGTCAGCGCCGAAGAGTTTCCAATGCCGGAGTGCAACAATATATTGGGGGTTCCAACACTCCCTGAGGAAAGGATAACCTCCTTTGCTGCGGTTATTGTGTACTTTTCCCCTTAGAACAGCGTTGGTCACGTCAACTAACTGGAAACGCGAGTCACTCGTACCCTTGAGATCCTGGACAAATTCCACCGTCTGAAATGCGTTGGTGGTAGTGGGTAGAACACGGGTCACCCTTGCATTTAACAGAACATGTAAATTGGGACGCGCTACGAATTGTGGGGCGAGGTAGGACGTCGCTGAGCTGCTTCTGGACCCATCCTTGACTGTCTGTTGTTCCCAACCTATCAAAATTCAGTAATGACCGTTGACGGTTCTACTTGGCGTACCAATTCCGAGGTGGTAACCAGAGTTCATGTCAAGGTTGAATGGATATTCTGCAAGTTCAGTGGTTGTCTTGATGATCCGGGAGTCGATCGGAGTTGCGAAGTTGTGGAGTGTTACGCTATTGATGCCGGTGAACCCATGAACGGCGGGGTTAAACTCTTTAGTTGCGTTGTGAAAGTCCGACGGTAGGACAAAGTGTTCGTTCTGGATTGCGATGAGTCGTGCTGACCAAATAGTACAAGAAGGTTGAAGTACCTTTTTCATGTAGGGAACGAGTTTGTCCCACGACCAGCCATCGTCCCCGGTCATCTTTGCCCACCGATCATAATCTTCTTTGGTCCCTCGCGTATAGGCCAAATAATCTAAAAATTATTCGTTTCGGAGAAGCAGACTAGGTTGCCTAATAAATGACTTACTAACGGATGAGCTGCCTCCGAGAACGAATCCGCGAGGGTAATCGACGGAACGCTGATTCAAAGCAGCCTGGGGTACCGTCGAGTAATTCCAGTCTTGCGGTGTATTCGGTGTTGCACGAGGAGAGAAGAAGGGAACAATGATGGGCAAAACGTTCTCATTTCTACGTTAAGGATGACTGTTAGGACACTGATGATGTCGAGGCGTGAAGGTCTCTTACGATCCGCCTGCTTCAAGCACCAGAACTGAATGTTTGGGATTCTCTGAAAGGCGATTTGCCACGACATTTCCAGCATTCCCACCTTTATAAAATAAATGAAATCAGTATCCACGCTAGCAAAAAGAGTAGAGCAAACAAAACTTACCCCCTACGACAATAAAGTCGAACTTGAGGTTCAACTTGTTCAAATCTGCAACATTCTCAAGTATGGCACTTGAACAAAGCGTGGTTCCGAGGGTCAGAATCAGAATAGAGGTAGTCCAGGTCATGGTGAGTTGGGGGTCACTCTATCAGGTCGCTGAGCTTTTAAGCTGTACCTTCCCCAAAAGGTCCGGACATGGTTTCTCGGTCGCTTGTCGTCCAGGATTGTGATGCATCACAACAGCAGTGCTGGCATCCCGAATTCCCGACCGATAAAAATCAAGCCCCTACGTCCAAGTAGAATGCTGACGAGCCACTGATGACGAGCCCCCGAAAACTCCGTAAGCGATGTTGAAGCGATGAAGATCTTGTCCACCGGCCACATTTCTGGCAAATCCAACTCTGTGCAACACTCAAGCTCATAGGAGAGTATGGCCTACAGAGTGCACAGAAAGATTTCCAACGACAATGAGCGAGTCTGTAGGTGGCGAACATAAACCATCGTGCCTCGCCACCGCGCAAAACCGTCCTCCAGACTCAATTCAAATGGAAATGTATACAAAGTCCGGCGTGGCATGCACCGCGTGTATGCCGACTCGGAGTGATTCGTCAAAACTCCCGCCTCGCACAGCTGTTGAATGGAACTCGGTTCCAAATATCGAGCTACAAGACTATACCCATCGGTTCCCCGTGCGGTGGGAAATTGTGTCAGGGCAGAGTGGGTGCTTACCGGGAGATTTCAAGTTGAAGAGAGAGGCGGTCTATTGGCGTTTCAGAGAAACCCTGACAACAGATGAACATTCCTCCTCATTTCCGGACATGGTTGATATAGGCATTGATCATAATTGAATCGTAACAATCGTCGCAACTTGAACAGCATCCGGACGTCGTCACCACAGCGCGGGTCAGTGCAGAATGGAAGGGGTAGTCTGCGGGTAGTAAGTATGTCTCGGCACCAAAGACTTGGGGAGATCGGAGTACGTTCCGTTTCACCCAGAATAAGTCCAGGCCCAGGGTCAATTATTAAGGGTGTCGCTGACAGTTGAACGACAGTCAAAAGCTGTTCATCAAGAAATGTCTGAGGTCAAACCCCCTTCGTCGCGCCTTGCTTGATAAGCATCCTGGATCCTGAGCTATTATCATTTGAGCGGCTACAGTACTATTGAGAAGGAGGCAGCGTCGGATCAAATTTGAGTTGACACTGGTGAGTGTTTTTTAATCAGCCTGACTGAACGGTTTCAATGGGGCAGGGGGAAAGTGACGCTGCGACGTTGCAGTGACTCCGACCCGGCGCTGCAACTTTTTCGATTGACGCATGATTGACGCAGTAAGATTGACGCTGTCACACAGGCGCAGACGGTCACGGTTCCCCAATTTATGACTAAATTTGTATTGACGCATGCAATCAGCGCCACTCATAGCAATAATCGGAAGTCTTCACTGCCGCCCCACTGGCTCTCATTTCCATTGCCTCCGCGACTGAAACCTGTTGTAAACCACCGCAACGAAGTCATCTCTGCAGTCCTCACTACAGACAGTCGTTCTCACCGTTGTGATTCCGATTGAATTAACACAAGATAGTCGCGGGTCCAAATCAGCTCGTGTCCATGCTTCCTTCTACGATCGACCATTCGTGAATTGGTACGAACACTGTTCAATTTCAGGTTGGATCTGGTCAAGACTGGAGTCCTCGAGCAACCGCCGAGCATACCGATGGATGCCCAGTGCTGGTGTGAAGGTTACTCATTTGCAAGATATAGACCGGAGTAGTTTTGGTTCAGAGATTTACATCTGGAGAAATCCCACAATCAGAATGATCTCGCCAACAGCACTGATTGGTCGCAGAAGGCACGGTGCGATTTAGATGGACTTTTCTCAGAGTCGAAGACAGCGCAAGCGATAGCGGTATATTCGGAGCAAATTAGGGTGAAAACAGAAGGGAATTTCGTCCATGCAGAGTACCGCGGAGGAATTGAATCATAGAAAAATCCCTGAGCTATCGGCATTGATGATGTCGAATAGGTCAAAATTACTGATAAAGATTGCTGCGATTGATTATCTTCGGCTCCAAAAGTAACTAGGTAGGCCATTAGATACACTGGAACATCTATCCTAAGTATTTTGGGGAGGGACGGTGAGCCAGACCAGCAAATGGTAGTGATCAATTTGTTGTCCAACCCCGGTCAGCTACGTTGAATCTTCTGCCGTGTTCGTGGACTTGACTATTGCAATTTTTACTTTTCGTTGTTTGAATGGATTATACTGACTGATATCTTTTAATATAACGAGCTACGAGTTCAGTAAAATATTGAAGTGTCTGGCTGCGAGAGACTACTTATATCTCAGCCCACCCGAGATTACAATGAACTTTGACCTCCATCCGCCCTGCAAAGTAATTTTGTTCATTATTAGGATGCAGATTTGGACAACTTTGGGGTGCTCGCTCAACGGTGTTGGCCGATTAGCCTAATTCGAAAGTTTTGGCTAAATCCACGGATTCCCTTGCTTTTATCAATGAAAGTTTGGGGTTTTAACATGACCTATGCATAACTCAAACTCCTGGAGAACAACATATCCCAGTGCGATTCATTTTGGTGCCTTTTATGTGTTGCAGAGTGATTTTGAACCGAGTACTATTTTGTGAATAACTCTAACATGGTTGGATATCAAGGGTTTCGGTGCTCACCATGGTGTCATATGAATATACCAGCCTCGTTTGTCCCAATAATCTCAGAATGCATTGGGGCAAGTGTCCGTCGGCGCCAATGTGCAGCACTGACGTCTGTGGCTGTGTATTGACGCAGACCTGCGCATCCCCTATTTTTCACAGTTAGTAGTGGATGACCTGTAGACGTCCTCGACGCCGCCAAGACTCACCAACCACTCGCGTTTCCATCCCAAATGGGATTGCTGTCATTCCCCCTCCCTTGTGTAAAATATTGGAGGCCAAGGACCTCAGGTCAGGCAAGTTCAGCACTGACACAAAAATTCAACTGACGCGAAGTGACGCTGCATGCGTCAAACGTCAGTGCAGCGTCAAAATCCCTTTGCCCGTTTCAATGGAGCCGACTGCGTAGATTGCATCGAGCTGACCGTGTGGCCCTCTCGGCTTAACTGATAGTATTCACCCAGGCTGATTGAATTTTGGCAGAGATTTCCATCAGCTCGACAGAACGGTTTCAATCGGCGCGAGTGAATGGACTTGATCTCGAGCGAGCCACCCTCCCTGCCCTAGGTCTCGGCTTCACTGGTGCCCCCCTTGGCTTCTCCAACAGAATTGCAGCGCCCGCTGATGAAATTGAACAAAGGCTGGATTCATGCAGGTATATATCGTGTATACTGCTGGTTCCTCCCGAGGGAAAGTCAAAGGGTCGGCGTAATTCGAGTTGTGGAAAGAATGAGATCTTACCGAATGCGCCGCACGCTGACTCGACCTTGTAGTCCCAGCTTGCCGCCAGCGCCTGCGACTGCACTCATGCATACATGCGTCTGCGGTTCCACAGCTTCCGCTTAATACTCGCCGGCTGCGGTGTCTCCACCATTCAGTGGCACAGCCTTCACTGGGAACGAAAAGGATAATGATACTTATTGGCAAACTGCTCTGGGAGCACCGTTGGAACGGCGCATTTCCGGCGGTCTCTTTGCATGGTCATGTTCGGATAAGGGAGGAATAAGATTTGCAGTCGCATTATGAAGGGCCGATGTGTCCATAGAAAAGTGTTCCGTCGTGATGTGTCCTGTCCGCCCGGTTTTTGATCCGCCGGGGAGCATACACGAAAGATTGAAAGATTGGCGAGACTAGGCCCGCGGACACTCCCTTGGAACTCCCTCCACTTTTTCACCCAAAAATCCACTGATTTACCTTATTTTCGGAGGGGGATATCCCAAAAAGGGGCCCCTCGCTGATATATTCCAAGGTGTTATGCTAAGTACCTTTTTGTGATGCCGAGGCTGATCCAGCCATCCACGGCCACGCAGCCTCACATTGTATCCTAAAAAAATTCTCGCACTCTGCACGATTTACCTTACATGCGGAGCGGCATCCGTCATTTTGCCACTGATTTACCTTATTTTGAGGAGCAGGTTAGAGGTCAAATTTGAGCCTTGATTTACCTTACCATGGAGGAAGTTCCAAGGGAGTGTCCGCGGGCCTGCGAGACTCCCGCGAGAGATTGGATGATTTCTGATGGCCGAGATCGGAACTTTAGGTGGGTCACTGTATTCAAATATATCTGAATATGCCCGGCCCCGTATTGTATTATATTCATATTGTATTGTATTCTCACTCGTATTCATATATATTTGCATATATTCAAAAATATTTTTCCGTATCGTACTGTACTACAGTCACCTCTGTCCTAACCCATATCTGTCATAACCCTTACTCTGCTCAACCCCATAAAATTTCGCTTCCACCAGGGTGGTTCCCACTCAAAATCCCATAACTCTCTGTTACTCCATAACCCATACCTTTTCCAGGTGTCAAAACCCATAATTACCTGATTTTTCCTCTTTTTTTGACCCAGTTGAGTCATAAGTTTGAGTGATATGTGCAATAGTGCATCAATTACCAGGCTCCTCCCCAGCCGCGGTTCCGAGGCTCACAATCTGTGTAGCAGTAGTTAAATTGAATGCAGAGATTTTTGTCTGACCGGAAATTTCGGACCGTGTTATGTGTGATGTTACTGCGACAGAAAGTTGGGGGTGAGCCTCTCCACGGCGGCTGGCCGATAACATTTACAAACAACATAGCCACATTTGTAAGCAATTCTCGAGAAATTCACCATGGTGTCTTCAACATCTTAGGAATATTGATCTGCTGATCCCAGAGAGTCGTGAAAGTGTATTCAAGCTCATCTGAAAGTTAATCTCATTTTTACTAACCTGAATTCATCTCTTGTAGCATGAATTGCCATGTTTGGTAGCCTTTGGGGAAGAACTTCTCAGAGACTTGGGTTACTAGTCCCACCTTTCAGTATAGTCTGTAAATGACAGTATATCATGCCCTGAGCAGCTCAAGCATTTTATATACCATGGTGGAGCATGCATGTTGAATTTCTTTTGAATTGCTTACAAATGTGGCTATGTTGTTTGTAAATGTTATCGGCCAGCCGCCGTGGAGAGGCTCACCCCCAACTTTCTGTCACAGTAACATCACACATAACACGGTCCGAAATTTCCGGTCAGACAAAAATCTCTGTATCCAATTTAACTACTGCTACACAGATTGTGAGCCTCGGAACCGTGGTTGGGGAGGAGCCTGATCAATTACACCTTTTAAGATTCCAACTTTGCTCCAAAATGCCTAGCATGCATAATTTGGGCTGATTTTGGCTCATATATGGCATTGATGTGCAGTTTCTCCCTGTGGTGACTGTTTGGATCGGTTTTTTGGCTAATAGACATAGAATCATGGGATTTTCACATTTTAGGGCACCTTCATGCTTAGTTCCATTTCAAGGTCATCAATATCTTTACTTTATTTTTAGATATATTTAATGTGACCTCTGCTGGAACCCATACTTTGCAATAACCCATACCTTTGGGGCTCCACTGAGGGGTATGGGTTAAGACAGAGGTGACTGTATTTTGACCAATGTTCAGGTGACAGGTGATGAACTGAACAATTTTGGTACAGGTGATGGTTTTTGGGGCCAAATAGGCCTAAAAATGTGAAAATTTCTGGTCCGGTATTCGCCAGACTACCATTTATGATAACTTTCCCATGATTGCCGAGGAATGAACATCTTATCCAGTGAACATCTTAGGTGACGGTGACAACTGTCGAAGTAGTGCCTCGGCTGGCCATATAGCCGGAGCGCACACGTGCTCGTTGACACCGTTATTCCTCCTACATATCTTATTTCATACTGTTTTACCATATCCTTTATTACCAGTCACTCCTACCTACCTATATAAGACTTGTCGCCAGGAGTCGTACCTCAGTCATTCACTCTGATGTGCCCAGCTGAGGTACGTTCTCTTTCTTACTTTATTTATTCTTCTCACTCACATACTTTATTAGCTTTATCTTGTCTATTAGGTATTCTAATATAGTTGTTCACTCTGACGTGCCCGGCTGAGCTTTATCTTATCTATTAACAACCCCGTGAACATTTGGTCGAAATAGTACAGTATTTTTGGCCAGCACTAATGAAGGCTTTCTGTGATGCCTCAAGATTCTACGGGTAAGCGGGTCATCGTCTGCAAGCGTAGCACTGACCCTTGCTGTGGTTGGATCCCATTGCCACTCGGTTGCGCAGCATATGTGCCGCAGTAGCCTTGAGGAAGATATTTATTAGATACTACAAGTGATACACCACGAGTCAGCGATGTAACGGGCATGTCACCCATGCCCCAAAGGAGGGAAAGGGAGATGGATTGAGGCACAGGCAATGGCCCTACTGGCGTTGCAAGGGGCACTAGCTACGTGGCATACTTTATATAGTAATCACACCGGTGTTTTGTCAAATATTGGGTGGTCCAACGTTGATGAGGAAATGTGACACGAAAACCAAGATGTCAGATTCGCTTTAGGTTATGCTGAACTCTGAACCAATTTTAAAGATCTCAGCCTTGATTTCAGCCCCCACTGAAATCAAGGTTGATTCAACTGATTTCGGTTTTGCATCTCGAGAGACTTGAGATGCCAGCCGAGATTTTACATCTCGACATCAATGTCAGACAACCCAATACTTGGCAATCTCTCCACATGTACCTCTGGCTGGGGTGAATTGCTGCTGTGTGGATGCCCATGCACAAGATTCTCAAATACATGGCCATCCGACACTGATACCGCAACTCAAACTATCACATCAGCATTCAGTTAAACAGACATCAACACTGATTTAACCGATTTCAACGTTGATTTCAGCCTCGCCTAAATGGAAGGTGATTCCAATAGTACCAGGCTTGCTTTCAGTCCACCTGAAGCTCAACTTCATACTCAAAAATTTGAATTAGATTTGAACACATCAACGTCAGGCCCAATATTCCGGTGTGAATATACGTCTACAGAGCCATCAGATTCCGATTGTCAACAGTATCCCATTGGAGATCCAGCGCCGTTACAAGCAGGAGCGTGAGACAAGATGTGATAGTCACAAGATCTCCTCGGGATATCTACCTCTTTATAAAATTAAGCCCTCTGTCCGAAGCTTTACCTCCGTATGGGAAGGCCTCGGATCAGCGTTCCACTTCGGTATCTCCCCGCAGTTCACAGTCCGCACCCAGTTCGCAGTCCGCAGTTCGCAATCTCGCAATCTTACTTCGCAGTCCGCACACTATCAACGTTCCACTTCGGCATCTCTCCGCAGTTCGCAGTCCGCAGTTCGCAATCGGACCAAACGTTCTCGCTTGAGCTGATCATCTGAGCTAACCTCATGTTTCCCGCACACGCACTCCAGCACTCTCACTTTTATGTCTTTGCAGGCCAAATCTATTGCGGTCTTATACGGCGCCATTTAAATTGTCAGACCTACCCAATAAGCTTTCGCTTTCCTTTTCTGGGCTCCGTGCCGCCTTCGGAGTCAAGGCTGTTCGAGCATATGCTGTAACTTCATGCTATGCTTTGGCTGCGCCGCTGCGTATTTATGGCATAGTCAGAACTGCTTGATAAGCCTTCACTTTCCTTTTCTGTGAGGAGTCAAGGCTGTTCGATGCTGTAAATTCAGGCTATGCTTTGGCTGCGCCGCTCCGTATTTTTAGCATATGAACGACTTCTTGAATTTCGCTCGCTCAGCCCTCACCATCTTCTGCCACTTAGCCACCTCCACGCTTCTAAAAATCTTACATGCAAGCTGAAGATGGGTCTATTAGGTAGATAATTGATCTTTGACCCTATCTTCAGGCATGCTTAAGATTTTTGTCTCAGATCGGATGTCGGGGATGAACGGGAACACCGACGTGTCATGCAGAGGCTGCGTCGAGCAAAGGAAGACGAAAATACAAGAGAACTTCGTCGTAAAAACAATAGTAGTGCAAGAAGATCGGCGCGAAGCATTCTTGATGAGCCACATCGAGCGCAAATTCGCCAGAGTGACGCAGAGGCTCATCGTGCTCATCCATATCCACAGAACACAACTTGGTGGACCGAGTCGCCGTGCTAAATTCCTTAGAAATACCTGAACCTCTCGGCCTCCATTGGAACAGGAAATGCAAGAATTGCAACATCCAGGTCGGTCTTTTCACTAATTCAAGACACTGCTTGACACAATTCCCACAGGGCTTAACAAATGAACGACTTCATGATAAATGTTTTGTCTGTGGCCCGAACGGTACTCACTATCAGCCGCCGCTTCCCCCGTATCCAGACGAATGGGATCCCTTTATCAACGCCAGGAAAACTGCCAACCTATCACGAAAATTGAACAACATTTTCACCTTGACTGCGATCGCTGTCCACGATGGTGATTTCATGAAATTCGGTCCTGGAGTTTCCGCTGTTACCTTGAATGGCGGTAGAACTTATCACCGGATATTCCCAGCGAATGAGGGCCAACATGCTATTCGTTGGTTCATTTACGATCCTTCTGCCATGGTCGCACAAGGCAATACACTCCAAATACCCGAAGCTTGGATAGCAGCTACATTGGCTGGCCTTCAACGGGTTAACCCATTCATCAAGAAGCTCCAGTGTCTTAATGCACACAGCGGCGATGATGATATCGCCCTGCACCTCGAGCATTCTGACACCAACAGTCAGGAAATAGCAGCAATTATCTCCCTTGCACCCACCTCCCCACCGTCACGCAGAAAATTGGTCATACGTCGAAAGGGGAATGACAAACCAATCTATTTGGATATTCTCTCACCATTCGTTGAACCACTGCATTACCTTTTGCTTCTACCTCATGGAACGATGGGCTGGTCTCCCGCACGTCTAAATGCAGCCGGGAAAAAATTCAGCCAGGCTCGGTGGTATAGAACCCGATTTTTTATGAATGCGGAACAAATGTCCAAGTTCTCGCGCTTGACAGGTAAGACGATGCTCCAATAGATGAAACTAACACTAACTATGCCCAGGAGAGTGGCTGGTTGATGCCTGGAGCGCCATTGAGGAAGCTCGCCTAACATACATACGCAACAATCAACATTCAGACCCCGCCGAAGAGGAATTTCTAGGAACTGGTGATGAAGAACCCATTGACGATGTTCGACTGCCGTCTACATTCGTTCATTCCCCTGCCTGGTCAGCGGCAAATATCTCTGATTGCCTTGCACTTCGTAGGGTACTGGGCCCAGTCACCCTCTTTATCACCTTCACAACAAATCCCCGCTGGCCAGAGATCACCTCACAACTCTATCCTGGCCAGACTGCGAACGACCGCCCAGATCTCATTGTTCGCGTTTTCCAACAGTATCTTTCACTGTTCATGAAGGATATTCGAGAGGTTCTTGGGCCTGTGCTCTACTACATTCGGGTCACGGAATTCCAGAAACGTGGGCTGCCTCATGAACATATCGCAGTTGCGATGAAGAATGTCCCAAGAACTCCAGCAGAAATTGACAAATTTCTCAGTGCGGAACTTCCACATGGTTCTGAAGCTCTTCGCCATGCCGTTCAACGCCACATGACACACATTCACGATCCCTCCAAAACCTACCATCGCTGTGGCTGGCCCAAACACTGTCAATATGGTTTCCCCAAAGCCATCAAAGCGGAGTCATCCTTCAATGAACGGGGTTCTTGATTTCTCTCTTTTTCAAAAGCTCTTATTTACGCATTTTACAGGATACTTTGAACATAGGCGCCGGGAAGAAGAGGACTCATTTATTGTCTCTCATATTCCCTGGCTAATCCTGAAATACGATTGCCACATCAACAGTCGAATTCTCCTCCGGTGTTCAGCTATTTCAGTATCTTTTCAAATACTTTTTCAAGCCATTAGATCACGCCAACTGGAAAGTCTCAATTGAACAGCCGGCTCCAGGAAATAGTCGACCACTTGGAGGCAGAAAGCCTATTGATGAAATTCGTGACTATGAGAGAGGAAGGTACCTTTCCAGTATTGAAGCTGCAACACGGCTTGCATCCTTCCACATTACGGAAAAACATCCAGGCGTCAAACGGCTCCCTATCCACTTGCCTGGACGACAGCACGGTCAAATGGCACGCAAAGATGGTTCTCAATCTGATGCTACCTTGCTGGTACGCTATTTGGCACGTCCCCGCCACCCTGAGCTCGACAATATGACCTACATCGAATTTGGGGAGAAATGTCGACTTGAGCAACACAAACCGGACGAGGATATGCACCCTCTACAAGTTCTCGAGGACGAATATCCGGGCCGTCCCACGGATGCGCATCAGGTTTTACCAGCCTGAGCATGTTGGTGTTTGTCGCATCCAAATGGTATACCCCCGACATGGCGATGTATTCTATCTTCGCGCCCTCCTGCTCCATCAAAGTGCACGCGACTGGATTGGTCTCCGAACAGTTAATGGCATAGGTCTATGGAACATATCAAGAGGCCGCACGAGCGTTGGGGCTTTTTGACAACCGTGATGAGGGCATTATGACTTTTGAGGAACTGCTGGAATTTGGAGCCCTACTTCTCAGCTTCGTTGGATTTTTGCCGGTTTTGGCGGTTGAGGGTAGCCCAATCTTGATGATATGGGAAACTCATGAAAATGCACTTGGTGCAGATATTCGGGATCGTCTTTTACGAACCTCAGCTGCTCCCAATCCCAACATGATCAGAAATGAACTTTTACTCGCTCTCCAAGTTTTACTTCGAGGTCTCGGGAAATCATTGAGTGAAATCGGACTTCCAGAACCTGCGGAGCCCCAGCAGGAGGTCGATGAAGAACGCTTACGCTGGAACTGGCGACCCGACAAACCTCTGTGCATTCAAGGATGGACTCACATTAGAACAAGTAATTCCTTTCAATTATCGCTCTAATTGTGGCTGACTTCATCGCCCCCTAGCGTAAGGTATATGACCGCATTATGCTTCTGGTCATCTATGGTCAACCCCCCTCCAATTCACGTCGATGGTCGAGCGGGACGTGGGAAAACATACGTGCTATACCCAGTCATTGGTGCGCTTCGAAAATTGGGTGAAATCATTTTACTCTCAGCGTCCTCCGCTTTCGCTGCGAAAAATTATCCAGGGGGGCGGACCACTCACTATCTATACGGAATTCCAGTTGATGAGTACAACCCACACCTCATATCATTGGTTGGGCCTCGGAGTGACCGTGCAAGGCTTTTACTCGCTGCAAAATGCCATGTTATTGACGAAATCGGTGGTCTTCATTTCAAAGCATTCGATTGCGCGGATAGACTAATGCGAAGTATCGCTGGCTGCCCAGATCGTGTCTGGGGAGGTCGCATGCTCATTACTGTGGGGGATTTTCGTCAGGTGCAGCACTAATAAACAGAAATTTCTTTATCCTAAAATCCCTCAGGTTGCACCCGTAGTCCGCTTTGGAGGACGAACTGCGATTTGCAAAGCATCCTTACGCACCCAGGCGGTATTCCAACGCTTCGAAATTTTGAAATTGGAAGCATCTATGAGGCAGAGAAATGATCCCAATTTTTCGGCATTTCTCGATGCAATTGGAGATGACTATCAGCACAATTCTGTCGAACTCGGCCGTCTGCATCATACACAATCAGCCCAAGAGCTCATTGAGTTTGTTTTTTCCCCCGACCATTGTTGGCAACCCGGCAGCTTGCTTAACAAGGGCCATTCTCAGCCCTTACAATGCCTTTGTTGATGAATTCAACCTAACCTATACTGAACAGTGTTCCGGGGAACTTGCACTCTTACCTCAGCAGAGATTCCATTGAAGAAGATATACAGAGCTCAACGGATGCTGTATTTGAAGACCCCGAGTTTTTGAACTCATTACAGGAGCCAGGGATCCCGCCCCATGAATTAATACTCAAAGTTGGCGCTATATGTCGATTCACACGGAATTTCGATGCCTCCAGGGGGTTGACAAAAAATACACGAGTCATCGTTAGAAACTTGCTTCGACACTCCGTTGAGGTAGAAACAATATCTGCAGTTGTCGCGGGGAAAACCATCGACCCGGTATTTTTCTGAGTTTTGACATGAAAGTCAAGTATCTAATATGATTTCAGATTCGACTCCACCTGCCTCGCATTAACTGTCATTTTCAACCTCAAGGCTTCAATTTTGTGGTTCATCGGAAGCAGATTCCACTAGCGCTTTGCTATGCAACAACCTTTAACGGATGCCAAGGCCTCACGGTCCAAAGATTGGGACTCGACCTTAGAAGAGAAGTCTTCTCACATGGCCAGCTCTACTCAGCCATGACTCGTGTGCCAGATGGAGAGAACGTACTTATTCTCAAATGTGAAGGCGATTCCAGTACATCCACAACAAATATTGTTTGGGAGGAACTACTACTGTAAACTGTAGTATAGGTTGTATTTCATCTAGCCGCCTTATGTTACACCGGACTTTTGCAAATAAGTAGCAAGTGGGAGCCGGCGCGAAGCGCCGGCGACCGCTTGTAGTAGATAAGATAATTAACTTGATGAGCATGACAGCTGCCAAGGCGCTGCCAAAACACGCGATTGATTCCCGCGGGCGGAATCCGGTGATTAATTTTTTTCTGTGCTCCGTGATTCCCAATATGCGCTCTTCCTCCACGGTAAGTTAGGTGTATTTTTGTGCATCCAAATCCGACTTTCTCTTTTCTCTCGTGCTCCCCACTTTGCAATTTTTCAAACATCACTACGACAATCAAGTGTTTTGCGTTCAGGGATCATCGAAGTTTCGCATTTGCGTGCGTTTCAACGCTCTAAATTCCTCCGTGCTTTTGTACATTATTATTTAGAGGGTCTTTCTACCAAGGGATCTCAACGTCCGACGGATTCCCGGTGGCGGACCGGAAGGTCAAGAACCGACCACTCGATTTCTCCTTCGTAGCCCCATCAAGACGCGCGAGGATCCCCGCGAGCGAGTCGTCGAGCGAGACGGGAGCCTGAGGCATTCCCTTGGTCGAAGCGGCCGCGTTACCCAACTCGGTCGCAACCCATCCCGGGTTGATGGCAAGTGAGATGAGCGACGGGTGCTCGGTGTCGAGAACTTTGACGAGGAAGTTGATCGCGGCCTTGGAGGATCCGTACGCACCGGCAGAGAGGTGGATATACTTAGTCATGGAGGCGAGGCCGGTGGAGATGACTGCGAAGATGGGTGCCCCGGACGGCGAGGCGAGGAGGAGGGGTGTGAACGGCTTGGAAGAGAACTACGGGGCCCAGCGTGTTGACCTCCCAGTGGTCTCGGAACTGTGAGGCCGGCGTAGTTGCGACCGGGCCGTAGTGGTTCGCAATACCTGGAATACATTTTGAATTTGTGTAATTGAGGAAGGCGGCGGTTAGCTTACCAGCGTTGGCGATGACGACGTCCAGCTGGCCGGCAGTGCTCTGAATTTTAGAGGCGACCGCTTCGTTGTTAGCTTGGTCACCGGAGGTGAGTTTGATTGGGTGGACGTTGGGGTACTTTGCAGAGAGATCCTTTAGGGACTGTGCGGCGGGGTCGCGGGCGCCGGCGAAGATAATGGTGTTGGGGCGTGCGGCGAGAAGGGTGACGAGACCATGGCCAATTCCGCGGTTGGCTCCGGAAACTGGACGATTAATTAGTGTCGCCACGATACTGAAGAATAACCTGGGGAGACCTACTGAGATAGACAATTTTGCCAGACATATTAGTTGTGGTGAAGGAGGTGGTGAATGTCGAGAGCCTGAATGAGGCGCTTCTCTCTCACACCCGTTGGCTTTTATATATCTGCAAGTCAATGTCGAAGTATGAGGGGGGGGTGATTATCCCTCCAGTCATCGATCCGTAATGCATGAGAAAGCATTTTGTATGTATGAGCAGTTGGCAATGACTCAGCCCGGACGGGGAACCAATCATAGGGACGCGGTCGGCCATATTTCCCCATCGAGCCTGTTATTCAATTCTGCGACTTGTGCGGAGTTGTGCTATGATAACCATATCCTCAACGTTTCACACCGAAAAATGCCGAGACACAGGCCCCGGCCGACCTTCGCCGAAAACCCCGGGTTGATCTTCTTCTGAATCAATCCTTGACTGCGGAGCTGTCTGTTCTATGCCGTGATTTCTCCATTGGAAGGTTCCGTATTCTAACCCGTTGGCAGGGTGTCAGCTGATAACGATCGCCGGGGTCATACGCTGGTCGCTGTCGAACCCATCAGTCGGGAAATCAACGGATAATGCAGTAAAAAGGAAGTGCGTCGTGCATATCTTCGAGCAATAACTTTCAGTATCGCACCTGAAGTGCGGCTGCACTTGATCGGGCCCGGAGAAACAGCACATTTTTACGAGTACCAGATCAGTCATCCTGCCAGGAGAGCGTGGGAAGACTCAGGAATGTGCAGTGCCAGATCTCTCGTCATACCGACAGCGCGCGATTCCTTCATACCAACTCCTGTGAGCTCCTGTTACATACTGTACCGGCGTGTATGGTATCAATCGTAACGCGTAACGGAGCCCCAAAATGTTGCCTAAAACGCGTCCGTAACGAAAAACTCGACTGTGGAGGCTCTTTTAGGCAATTCTTCGGCTCTGCGGGGCCGCGAATTCCCATATTTGGAAGGTCTGGTGCCCAATCAGGCAGTTGGTCACTAACTCTTGAAGCTGAGCGTAACGCATCCACAACCGTTGCTAGATACACACCGGTACAGTATAAATACGTTAGATTCAGGTAACCCGCTGCGTCCTGCTCCAATTCACACTAGAAATGGAAATTTCTCTCGCGTTGACGGTTTTTCTTCTCTCACTAATCCTCGTCTATTGGATCACTGCAAACAGATCGCCCCAAATACCCGGTCCACCTCCGCATCCCTTCATTGGTCACACCTTCCAGGTTCCGATAGTCAAAACGTGGAGGTATTTCGAGAAACTCTCTCTTAAGTATGGTGTGTTACAATGCTCCTTCATGATCGTTGTCTGTTGCAATGAACGGAATGCAGGGCCCATTGTAAAGCTGACTCTCGCTGGAGACGATATGATCGTATTGAGCAATCCATCCGATGCGGAAGAACTAGCAAGTACTTGGCCCACGTTATGTGCTCAACGCTAAATAAATATGTAGCTTGGTCGTCGCTCTCACAACTACTCTTCACGGAGACCACTCGTATACGCGGGCAAATATCTATCGAAAAATCTGCGCTTTGGTGCTTTTACCCTACGGCGAAACCCTCAAGAGGCAGCGAGCGGCATTCCACCAGATGGTCCAGCCTCGAGGTTTGCGATCGGTCATGACAGGGTACCAAACTAATTTTCGTCAAGCTGTCGGGGGATATGAAGACATGCAAGATACGGTGTCGTTGCGACTCTTAATGGACCTTGTTACAACACCAACGGATTGGTCCCACCACTGCGCCCGCTTTTCAGCCTCGCTCGTATTTAAACTCAGTTACGGACAACAGCTTGACGATGATGGCAAGGACCTTGCTGCCCTTGAAGATATACTGTCCACCTTGATGAAAGACTTTTATCCGGGTGCCCATCTTGTCGATACATTTCCAATTCTTGACCGACTCCCAGATTTTTTGGCCCCTGTGAGTGATCTCACGATGCGAATGACGCGTAATTAACCTATTCCTGGATCCTAAATATTAGTGGCGCGCAGGGGCAAAACGGAAGCACCTCATGGAAGTTGGGGTGAGTTTTGCATAATAAATATCTGCCGGCGATCGAAGTTTGAAATCACCCCCCAGCTCTATACGCGACTGACTTCTGAGGTCAGAACGAGAATGGAGAGCGATCTTGGGCTGGAATGTTTTGCTGCTCGATTGTGGGATCAACAGGAGAAAATGAATATCACTCCCGAGGAGCTGGCGTACAGTGTGTGTTCAATACTTTTGTTGGGGTGAGCTGACCGATTGGGTAGTTGCTGGGTCGGCTTTTACAGCGGGGACGGACACCACCGCAGGGACCATAGAGTGGTTCCTAATGGCCATGGTTCTGTACCCTTCAACAATGCTAAAAGCGCAAGAAGAAATCGACTTGTTCTTCAGTTCAGATATGGTTCCCGGATATTCTGCAATGAACGACCTTCCCTACTGTTTTGCGCTCGTCAAAGAAGTGTTCCGGTTGGATATTTCGTCCGTGTTCTGAGCCCTGTTAATAGACGCACACTTTAGATGGGCGCCGGTGGCTCCTGCGGGAATTCCACATTGTTCGGACGCCGACGATGTATACAACGGGTTCACTGTATGTATATTCGCAATTCCTGCTCAGGGAAAGTTCGTGCTGATGAAGTTGGTAGATTCGCAAAGGAACTATGATCATTCCTTGCATCTGGAATATGGTCTGCTCAGAGTTCTGTCTCTAGTGAGGTTCAAAACTGAACATCCGCAGCACCACAATGAAGCCGAATTTCCGAATTCTTACACTTTTGACCCGGAGAGATTCCTGAAATCTCCCAACGATAGTCCTGACTCCCTCACGGAAGGTCACTACGGGTTTGGTGCGTTGTTCGATTCGCCATGAGCATGGACTTACATCGCGTTCAGGCTTTGGAAGGTGGGTTTCCCCGTCTGCTCTGAACATTGCGACTGACTTTCCATGTAGGAGAAAGTGCCCCGGACAATACTTGGCAGCAAAGACGATCTGGATTGCGATAGTCCGAGTCCTCTGGGCATTTAACATTGAGCCCTGCAGGGACGCGTCCGGAAATGTCATGAATCCTGACCCAGACGATTGCACTTCCGGGACAGCCTGGTAGGCATCATCGTATAAGATGAATTGATCCCCGCTCACAATCGTCCAGCAAGCCAAACCATTTCCTGATGAATCTTGTTCCGCGGAGTGCAGCGCATGTGAACACAATAATGTTAGGTCTTGAGTGTATGTAGGATACGAATACTTTAGTAGTTGTTCTTTTACATGTGAGCTGAGCTTTTCGAGACCTCGATATGTTTGCTTGTCGCCGTTTTTTGTGTAACCGAAAATAGTGGCTGTGCGGTTAAGGTCCGTTAGATTTATGGAAGTTTCATTAGATAATGGGCTCACAGTATGAGAAAATGAATTATGCAATGGATTCCCCTTCGCGTGTTTCGATCCCCAGCTGTAGTGACTCCTTTTACACTCAGCCATTCACCTTCATTGGAGAGCGTTGGGCATATTTTGATGGTACGGGGTATCTGTACCTCTTTCTTTACATTTAAGTGATTCATGACCGGCCTATTACTGCTATACTGCTATTTCTACATTTAAACATTGAAATTTCGCACACCACCTGGTATCATAAGCACGACGAAACACTCCTCTGCAGAAACTCACCTTCGCTGTCCCACGATTGGGCCCCGCTCCCTACATTTTAATCTCTCCGCAGAAGCCCTGCACGGGATTCTCCAGCGCCACCTCCCCGCTCACATCCGGCATCACCTCAATGAATTTCTCAAAATCTTTCACCTGCTGATCCCTCGCCACATTTTCCAGAACGTTCTCGACTGGGCCCTCACCCTTGGAAAACAGCTTGGCCTCTACTTTCAGCCAACCAAAATATTCGGACCAGCCACAGAGCTCGAATTTCTTGGTCTCGAGCTCGACACCATAAAATAATATTGTTATGGAGGTTCGCCTCCCAGCTGGGAAACTCACTTACGTCGTGTAAACTTGTTGCCGCTTGATCACGGCGCACCCGCTGTAGGATTTCACATCCTCTGTTTGAATCTACAGTGGCATGCCCATGTTTGACATTACAACATTTGTGGTTGAAGTGGTTGTTCCTCATTTCAATAACCTGAACAAAGTTGTGTTTATTTCTTTTGGTCTGGACGGAAGGTATCTTGTCCAACCAAGTTGTGCATTTTTCTCAGATTGTGCCATGAATTATTGTACACCATATAGCCCATATGAACTGCAGATGGTATAAACAACTCAAATCGGGCCAAATGGCATATTTTGTTCAAGTAAGAAACAAGTCACAGCCGCACAGTAAGGGAAATCAGAGTGACGACGATGGAAACTGGGAAGAGGGAACGAGATCAGGGTGCGATTATTCTTTGGTCGGCAATTCATGATGTGTCTAGAAGGCCGTCACATCTCAGTACAATCCTTCGCCCCCCATAACTGTCTCGAGATGGGTCGCACTTCGGGGAACAAAGTCAACAGGAAATTCCGTCGGACGGCTGGATGGAATGTGGTGAGCGACGAGGAAATTATGGTGCAAGACGGTATTTACACGGTGAGCCCGGACGTGCAATCCTCAGGATCAATCTTCATGGGGTTCCCGGCAGCGTCCTGGCGGTTTCAATGTTGAATGCCCAGATTTCCCGTTGGTGCTTCATCCTTGCTTCCGCCTGCCACGGTGACAAGAAATCAGGAAGTAAATCCCACACCGAAAATGTATCGACCAGGTGCGAGTTGGGATTTATGTCTCTGACAAAGGTGTTCAAAATTTGTAGAGGAGCAGCAAGATCCTTGTCGTCGTCGTTGATGGCTTCTCCGAACGCGAGACTGAATGCGAGAGAGGCTGGGAAAAACGCTGTAAGTGACGGTAATACTGGGTCGGCGATGTAACAAGATCCACGAGCAGGCGTAGCGACTCGTTATACTGCATTCCTTCGTAACCCCTACAGCTAGACGGAAATGTCAGTCTGCGGGACAGTGCATGTGTGCCGCCAGTCAATCCTCGTGGTTGAAGCATTTGATGAAAGGACGCCTCGTTGCCTCTTGAGCATATCGCCGTAGGGAGGAGCGATAGGCCCAGATTATTTGACTCGTACTGGCCGGCATAATCAGAGGTCCCCTTGAAGAGTAATTGCGAGAGCGGCGCCCAAGCTACGGCATCCGTCAGGAAGCCCGAACACCAGTTGAGTTGTGGGATACTTTGCAAGCTCTTCGGCATCGGCTGGATGACTGAGGACAACAAAATCGTGCCCTGTGAGAGTCACCTTTATGATCGGGCCTGTCATCAGGTCAACACCGAAAAAAATGGTCTTATAGGGCACAGGAACACACCATACCGATGGGAGAGCTTTTCGAAGTACTTCTACATTTTGATAATTGGAACCTGAAAAATGTGGCCGACCAAGGGATGCGATGGTGGACCCGGGAATTCGGGTTCCTTCTCGACGCAACTCGACGACTGATCCAGTAGATGAGGATGACCGAGCCAAGAAAGGCACCCGAGGCAAATCGAATATCCATTTGTAGAAGGACCTCAAGGATGGGAAAATTGTTGGTGAGTTATATACCTGATGATCCACTAGGGGTTGCAAATCAGTGAGGCCGAGCAACTTTTTAACGTTGCGGTGGATGGGTGATCATAGTCCACAAGAGTCTCCGTACAAGTCTAGGGTTGGTCACGGATATGGGGGTTCACCCGCGGGTTTATACATGAGGTATGGCGGGTACGGGTACGGTTGAGCGAGGTGTTGAACCCGTAAACCCGCCTACATACCCGACCCGTAAGCCTGCGGTTTTTCGGCCGAAACTCAGGCCGATTTCCAGACCAGTCATTGTGATCAAGGATGCGTGATTGTGACCTCACGCGTTGAGTATCTCTGAGCAAGCAGTTCTACTGACGGTTATCTTGTTAAATTACAGTACTTCTTTACACTCTCGTTCCATTTCAGACATCTTTCCTTCTCGGGTTTCTTATTCGGATGCTTTATATATGTCTGTCAATTACACCCTCAGCTTGTCTCCTTACGCGTTCGCCAACGTTTCGCTGAGACTACATCCACACTCTGTCTTTTAGGTACTGTACTTCACCCTCTTTATAAAATAGCGTGTGTCCGTCTGTCCGAAGCCTTTTGAACTCCACTTTTGGTTGATCAGTCCCAGCCGTTTGGTTTTCCTCAACCATCTCCGCTCAACGTCATAATCACAAAAAAAGGTGATCTCTGGCTGCACAGTATGTATTGGCCGCGGCGGTCAATGCAAAATAATTATTCGCCGGAAAAAAATTTGTTCGAAACATCGCCGCCGCTTGAACAGCATATCTCCCCCGAAAAAGCCCACAGCTTCCCACCGAGAACGCGGCATCCACCAAAAGCCGCCTGAACAGCATATCTCCCCAAAAAGGCCCACAGCTTCTACCAAAAACCCTGCATTTCAAAGTGTAGCTACTGCGGACTCCGCTTTCAGTGCGGGAACTGCCGAGCCGTCCACGGCTAACTTGGCGAGTGAACGCGCCACCTACCAAAACCCTCCATTTCAAAGTGTGTTTACTGCGGACCCTGCTTTCACTGCGGGAACTGCCGTCCATGACTAAGTTGGCTGTGCATCAGCTGCGCTCCAACTGCGAGGTTTTTTGAATGACTTTCTCCTCTCTGCTCTCTCCATCCCTCTGATCCTGAAATATCGTGACGATTTTTCTACATTAACTACAAACATTGTTTGGGAGGAGCTTTTGCTCAACTAGCTTATATATTAATTGATCAAACATTTGACGTTGAGAAAAAAGTAAGCAAGTGGGAGACGGCGCGAAGCGCCGTCGACCGCTTTTTCATTCAAATCGACAGGGGGTGTGACGCGTGACCCGTTTTACCCTATTCGACATTTCGGCAACCGCTGAATTTTTGCGTGACACCTCGAAAATTTCCGACATTTGAACAAAGAATTTCTTCTTTTCTGCACTTTTTGGGCAGTTTGGGGACCTGCGTGATCACCTGGAGATTCGACAGAGGCCCGAGTGACGTGTTGACAATCGACCAAAGTTCGGTGATCGACATGGGTGCGTGACGCGTGACTACCGATTTGAACGAAAAAGTACAGTACTTGTTAATGACAGCGCTCCTCTCCTTATGTGTTCGTTGAGAGTCTCTGTGTTTATATACACAGGTCTATTTCACGGGAGCTTTTTTCGGTCGGAATTTCTCCAGTTTAGATCAGCATTATTTTGAAATCGCAAGCCGTCAGAGATAATTGAGGTGAACACTGATAATAGGGGTGCTCAATTCTTAACTCGCCCATCCGTCTCGTCGAATAATCATATTCCTTCGAAAAAACAAATTTCAAACTCCGCTAAGCCTGAGCATTTCCGGCGGCCCACTGACCAGCCCTTGCCTCATATTCACCGAATTTGAGGAGTGCCGCAGAGCTAAAATGTGTTATAGACGGTATGGGATCCATCGCAGGCAAAGAAAAAATTATCTCATCAAGTTTGCACTCCGTTTGTTTTCCCCACCTTTTCGGCTTGTTAACAAATGTCATGTAATTTCTCTGGGCAGATCTTTGGCCCAGGAACTTATATGGAAATTTATTGATCATTTCACGGCTCGAGCGCATGTTAGACGTAGGAAACAGCGAGAGTTGCCTTGCAACGTGGCGGAGTTGAAGTTGTTTGTTCCAAGCAAATATAATTGATTATACGACGAGACGGGACGGGCGATGTTAAGAATTGAGCACCCCTAATACTTAAGGTTGAGATTGTGGAGAAGTAGTCATGTTAATTTAATATCATGAGATATACTCAATTTCTGTCTGATTCTAGCAGGTAAACCCGACAGGTTGGACGAGGGGTTGAGGAACCGCGGGTTTACCCACACGAGTTTGTACCCGCCCCGCGCCGGGTACGGGTTCGGCGGGTACGAGTGCAGGTTGGCCTTGCGGTACCCGCGGTTGTACCTGTGACCAACCTTACACAAGTCGCCAAATTAAATAACAAGTTCGATGGGGAAATATGGCCGATTTCACGTAAGCAATTTGTTTCCGTTGACTTTCACCGGCAACCCGCTGCGTCTTGCTCCATCCACACTCAATACGGAAATTTCTCTTGTGTTAATTTGAGAGCATTCCAGAGACAACATTTACACCATGTGATCTTTTATGCTGCTCACCTCTCCAAGTATTCTTCTTCCTTCGCTTCATCGGGAAAACCCAGTAACTACAGAAACTATACAGCACCACTGGAGGGTCTCAACAATTGTTGGCGGGTTGAAGCTTCACAATTTCCGAATTCCTCAGTTCTCGGACAGTGACGGAATTGCTAAATGTACACCAGATCTGCCTGTATAGAGTATTCCCCCTCATATTTTTTGATATACCTAAGTGCATCCCGCGGTTTTTTGTTCAAGGTATTATCGAATTTGAATGCCTGGATGATTTCTTATCCTCAGTGTTAAGCGCAAATGATAACATTTAGGGCGTCTGTCAAGAGAGACTAGTTTTCTCATTAATTTCCCCGTATGTGAGTTCGATTTATTTTCCGGATCTATGAATCAGAGATCAGCCTCGGTCCAGGGAGCTGGTCGTTCTTCTTGCATTCTTCTGGTGGGAAGTGTGTTGTCCCCCGAAATGTTACCCGCTGTTCAACCCGTTGTGACTCGCGAGTGGTCTCATGACATGTGTTATCTTAATGGCTGCTCTTTGATTTAATTGAACAAGATGCGCCTCCGCTTCGCTCCGGAGATAGATAATCCAAGGCGCATAGTGAGAATGGTATTATTCAATGTAAACAACACCGAAAGTAAAATGTAGGATATGTACTATGGTGGATAGAGCTATGAATTTTCTAGAAATGGTGGGAGGCAACGGAAGCGATGATTTGTGTGAACAGCTGCCTCGCCTCGAAAATAGGGGAGTTCCGCCAGATTCCGTAGAGGTGATTGCGACAGGAGCACAGACTGAACTTTGAAATTGAGGTAGCCAGTGTTCAAGGATGCCAAATTTCCCGGGAGAGGCACAAAACACAGCAGATCCGCACATTGAACGCTCAGAATCCAGGCCAGAGATCTCGAAGCATGCCAAAGACATAGCTGGAGGAGAGCGAGGTCATCAGACTAACCAAGAGAATATCCTTCAAGATGTACCTGTATTTCCCTCCAACTAAAATCATCTACCACGGGTAAAGCATCCGGTCCCAAAACTGAGTCGTGAATACTGGGGACGAAACGATGGTACGGCTTCGGACGAATCCTGGCTCTGGCAGCACATCAGGCGAAGGGCCAAATGCCGCGATGCACTGTAAGCACGTAAACACTAACCCTAGGAGAGTGCTCAATGCTGGGCACGTTGAAGACACTGGATCAAATCAGGTGCAGAAAACTCCAGTGGAGCGCGAATTTATGCAGCAGGGGTGTCCGCAGGTGAAAATCAGATCCCGGCGAGAGTGAGAGTGTCTCTCCGCTATAAATTGAAGCTGTTGAATCATGAGACCACTCTGTTCTGAACAATCCCAGAATGGATTGGATTCAACAGTTAGCTTTTGCGGCGCAGTTCGGAGACTGTTAATTTCGGGCACGGTGAGAATATCAACGACGAAAGGAGCAAGATATAAAAATCTTGCAATGCTGTGAGCATTGCGGCGCAGCCGTTCGTGGGTTTTTTAGGAACGGGATGCAGTGCGAGCACAGAGAAGAATAGGAGGGGTTGGCTCATAGGGGATGGAACCAAAGAGATGAGAACGGTTAATTGATGGGGATTAAAGTCAAATCAAAGGCTGTGTTTGTCAGATCTAGATTAGGTCAAACCGCGGCGATCGAAGAGGACGAAGAGACGAAGGCGTGGAAGGGATAAGCTCGATGGGGATGAACCAAAGTTATACAAACGAAACCTCGTCATTTCGTTAAACAAACGGTAGATAGATAGATGGGAGGTGTGTGAGGAGACAAGCGGGAGAAGAGTGTCATCTGACCAGTGTCATTCGGCTCTGTACTTGATTTCCGATGTGTATCTACGGTTTTTGATGCGTGGCTGGGTGTCGCATGCGTGTCACACGCACCTGCGGTGTCGGCCCCGGGGCCACGCAGGAGAGGTATGAAGGTTGAGTTCCGCGTACGCGAACGACAGATATCTCAAAGACCCTTGGCTTATTTACCGCAACACATAATTAATTAACTGTTCTTTAAGATTTTGCTTGTTGGCGGTGCCCATCAATTTGGGAATGTTGGTTGCTTTCTCCATACTCCCATCCTCCTGTTGTGTTCTCTGCCCTTCCTCCTTTAACTCTTTTTGTCCTAAACTTCCTGCACTATTCAACACAGCCTTTCATTTTCAGCAAAACAGCTGACCCCCATGCAGCTTTTTCTTGACAGGACACACACAGCAGGTCGTAGTTACTGCTGCCTAATCATGCGGCCGGGAGGCCACTTATCCCCCGGCAGTTTCTCCACATATAAAAACGGCGTGAATGGCAAACCGCCGCCCACTTCCCTCTTCCTCAAATTTTTCAATCGTCAATTTCTACGGCTGGGGATAGATCGCTACCTGGGGTCAACTTAGACTGCTCCTTCAATGCCGAAGCTTCTCCACGCTGGGTCCCGGAGATGATAATCAAATTTTATTTCAACGGCTGGCGATACATGGCTACTTGGGTCAACTTCAACTGCTCATGAAGGGAAAAATTCCCGCAAATGGATCGGACATACAACCGCATCCTCGTTGCCAGAGCGAAGCGGCGGCCTGTCCCATCCTCTGTAATGGACCATCCGAGAGCGCCGCAGCGTGGTCCGAAAGCTCCCATGCCCACTCAGGGTACAAGGGACCCCGCGGCCCACCACCCGGGCCATCCCCCATCCCCCATCCGAACCGACACAGTCACAGCGGGCGGATACCACCGAAAAACCCTGATGCACTTGATTGAATTGAACTGAATTGAGTTGGTGATTCTTTAGCGCTGACAGTGGAGGAGCAGATAAATCATCAGAACAGCGAATAAACAACACTGCGTCACACCATCAGACGTGGAAATGAACTGTTGCTTATTCCATCTTTGAGCCGGTTCTCGCTGCATGAGAATTAGGCCTGTCTGGGGCAAGATACAAATAAAAATGGGTCCATATTTTTATTTACTTGTCGTTAAATTCTGTCAAGTGCCGACGATGCTTATGTTCGCCGCGGCAGCCTTTGTTTGGTGCGCGATGGGAGCCATCTGTCAATGTAAGCGCCAACGCAGTGCCTGTCAAGTTTGTTGGTAGTGCCGGCCATGCCGAATGCTGATTTCCCTTCGGCTGGCGGACTCGGAATCTCGACAATCACTGACGAAGAGCTGCCAGGCAGTACGGCA